>PVHY01013195.1:0-42088 GCA_004024945.1 Uropsilus gracilis
GTTGGGGTCAGGGATCACGGTTCAAGTCCCGCTGGGGGCATGTAGTGAGACCTAGTCCCAAAAAAAATAGCTGGGCATGGTGGCGCACACCTGTAATCCCAGCTACCTGGGAAGCTGAGGCTGAGGACTGCATGAGTCTGTGGTACCCCAGGCAACGTGGGCCTGTGGTTCCAGGGGCAAAAATAGCAAGACCTAGTCTCAAAAAAAAAAAAAAAAAGGAAGAAAGAAGTTACAGGTATTTTTTAAAAATTGCAACTATGTTCTGTCAAGTGGCTTTTAAGAATGTTTTTGAAAAGGAACCTATGCAAGGCTTGCTGCAGTAAAGGGGTAATAGTTGCCAAAGGAATTCAATTACAGCTCTGCAAAAGCTCTTATATAAGATGAATACCTGAATCCTCCCCTTCATCTACCCCATCACAGATCTATAGCATAAGTACTGAAAGAATAATAGGGTGTCCAATCCATTCACTGTCACCAAGCATATACTTCCTCCTACTTATTCTCCTTTACATTGTATCCTAGAAAAAGGTTAGGAACCCAAAGGCTTTTTGTAATAAACAGAAGTGAAAATATTCCTTTTGCTTCTTCCTGGAACACCCAAGTGGGGAAATTAGCAGGCACTGAATGATCACTGGAAAACAAAAGCCCAGGAAATTACAACATACAACTCCCCTGCCACCGCACCATCTCTTCCCCACCTCCCCCAGCCCCCCCACCCCATACATACACACTGAGGCAGTGATGAAAGACAAATTAAACCTCCAAAAGTCCCACCAACCTTCTCCATCTACCCACTTCATCTCATTTTCTTTATAAACTACAGAAAATTTGGCCCAAATCCTTACTCCACTATGTCACCAAAATAATTTCTCTCAATTTCATCATGTGTGAAATAAGCAAGTCCAACTGCATGACTGATGTTTCTGTTATTTGCAGTCATTCCATGGTTCAATATAATTCACTGTGTGGCACTAAACAAGACATCAGCTGTTAAACCTTTCAGTTGAAACAAATGTTAATTTGCATAGACAAACTGACAAACTTTTTAAAATATAATTTTTATTTTTTGCCTTTAAATCTCATCATAGTTTTTAAAAAGGCTAAACCATTGAAAAGAAATGTTTGAATCTTTTTAGCAATCATTCTCTGGACACTGCATGAACACTGTTTTCCACATATTATCTCATTTATAACACAACCACCTGATGAAAATATTACTACTGTTATCTTATTTTGCATATGTTCCCACTGAGATTTAACCTTAGGTCACTTAACTAGGATGAAAGTCAAGTTTAATTCCAACATTTTTTATTATACTACACAATTTCCTTGTGTTGAAAATTCTGCCTTTGGGATTCTCCTTACCAAAAAGGATTTAAAATCTAACTTTCCAGAGCAGTTGCTATTGTTTGAGAACATGAATAGATGGCACTCTTTAGCCTCTGTGTCTCACCATGTTATGCTCCTCAAACAACAAGTCAAAAAATTGAGCAACTGCTAAACCCAGCTGCTCTAGGGGAACTATCAGATAAGTCCCACACTATCCAACCAGGGCTGAAAATCAAGCAGCAGAGGCCAAAGGTTCTTTCTAGCATGTGATGTCTGTAAATGGTGCCCATGAGAGATGGTAAAAAAGGTCATGTTGCTTCTTGAAAATTAAAAAAGTAGCTGGGAAACCAACAGGCATGACTATATCAAGGTTTTGTGAAATACTGCTGCACAGATGAAAAACTTGTGCACACACATGAATTAAGTTCTTCACTCAAAATCCACCTAGTGCTTTCTCTATGCCACACTGTAGTACAAGGGCAAGCTCAGCGTAGTGCCATGTTGAATAAGAATCCTTAACTACTGAGTATCCAGTACTCTACGAATATTTATCATTTCTAATTTTCACTTAATCTCCCAATGCCCTATATGGGAAGTATTATAGTCTATTCCACAAACCAATTTTTTTTCATTTCCCCCATTAGTATATACTCAGGAACTAGCCACATGCCCATCACAATGAATCAGTTGGTGTATATAATCTCACTTTATACTTGTGCAACCTGAAGTCAAGTTAACGAACACTTGCTTCAAGTTGGAGCAGCTAGAAAGGATCAGAACAAGGATCTCAACCAGGTTGGTCTGACTCACTGTTCCTTCTCTTGTCCACTTGGCTACACTATCTTTCAATCTCAAATATGAACTGAAATCTGATATGAGGATGTAAGACCTATTCCTCCTATGCTCCTTGTTAAGTTAAAGAGACACACGAAGATCTGAGCAGGCAGTGGATAACTTGATCAAGAAAGTGGTAAACAATTTGCAGATATTTTAAGTCACTACCTTATCTAAACTCAAAGCTCATATACCAACTTTGAAATGAGAGCACAAGGAGATGTAATCTCTGCTTGGAACTACCTCCATTTGGCATCAAGAACAAGAACTGTCCTCCACTGAACTATTGATAGAACAAGCCACTGAACTATTGATAGAACAAGCCAAGAGGCTTGTATGGCCCAGAATCAAGTAAGCACTAAGATTTTCAAAGTATCTATTAGTAAGACAGAAAATCCTGGAGAGAAATTGTGAAGTTCTCCTTCATATCACAGTAGAACCAAACTCCCTACAGAGCAAGAGCAAGGAGTTGATGGGATCAGCCAAGTGGTCTATTTTTTAAAATGAACTGTCAGAAAAATACAGTCGAGCCCAACTAACTAGATCTTAAGATTGGCTGAGAATATAAAACAGAGAAATAAGCTCAGGTGGGCTCTGGACCAGCTGGGATGTTGCCAGGTGGGGGGGGGGGCAGGGAGGGCGTGGGGAAGAACTATAAAAACATCCCCTCTCTTTCACTCTCCCCACTTAATCCTCAGAAGGAATGAGAAGAGAACTAATAATCCAAAGAACTGATAGAATTGGTGAGGGACCAGATTAAGATCTTGCCACACATTTGAGCAGAACACAAGAGATGGAATATAGAGAAAGCCATTGTATAATGGACTGGAGAAATGATCATGGACATCACCTGTCACAGAGTCACACCTATGGCCTCACAATGAGTGGACAAATCAAAATCTAAGGGCCAAAGCATCACCCCAAGAGAGCAAGGAGCTCTTCCCCATTCCACAGCAGAGGAAGGTCACAGAGTGGGGGCTTCAGCCCCAAAGCAAAGCTACAATCTAAAGGAGAGGAAATGACCTGCAGAGGCCTTCAGCAGATGCCTGTTCACAACAACTATCTTCTATAATGAATGACATACAACTGATAGGAGAAAACAGTCAACAACGAGAAGACATCAATAGACTCCAAATAAGCATGAACTAACTGGCTACCTAATGCAAAGTTAAGACTGAAAACCTACCAGCATGGCTTGCTATATCCCAGGATCACAGTCCCTCACCCAAGAAAAGGATAATGCCACAGAAAATGAAGAGACCAAAGGACTCAACATAGATCAACAAACAATAAGGAGAGAGGGGTCTAAGTGAACAGAGGTGGCATCAGCAGGAGGGGAAGGCCTTCCAATAACCATTTGCTGATGTTGTATAAAATCTAAAGAATAAATTTTTTAAAAAGAGTAGGAAATTCAAGAGGAAAAAAAAACAGAAAAATAACTAAACATTAAGTGCAGTCTAGCAAAGATGGTGAATTTAAAACCTGATTATAGAATCAACATGAGAGCAAATATTCTGTACCAGGTAAAAAGAAGATATCACTCTTGAACATGGAAGAGAATGAGTGGAATTGGCAAGGGACTATAGATACCACTTTCAAGATCATAATTTACATTATGCAGCGTAGGGCTGTCTTTAAAAAAAGATGCTTTTCAGTAACCCTGATAATATGCCACCCAGCCCACTAGACCTAACAATAGAGTGCAAAAAAGAGAAAAAGAGGTGAGAAAGTGGGATTTGAAGCAAGGAAAGGTATTTGAGAATTCTGCTCCAGTCAGATTATCACCCAAGTAGTAAAACTTACTAGGAAGATTCTATATGGGAACAAAAGTTTAATCTCCCCCAATTTTGGTACACCCACACAAGGAGTAAATTTACCAATTCCCAACAGTATCTATTCAAAATTAAATATGTTCTGTATATGTTGAGAGAGCAAGGCAGTTGGGGAAGATAGACTTTCTTTTGTTCTTTTTTTTTTTTTTGAGACTAGGTCTCACTATTTTTGCCTGTGGAACTGCAGGCTCATGTTGCCTGGGGTACCATGGACTCAAGCAATCCTCAGCCTCAGCTTCCCAGGTAGCTGGGATTACAGGTGCGCTCCACCACACCCAGCTATTTTTTTGGGTCTAGGTCTCGCTACGTGCTCCCTGTGGGACTCAAACCATGATCCCTGGCCCTAGTTGTGGCTTTCTAGGCTACCACCTACGCCCAGCCACCATGCGCCACCATGTCCGGCCTGGAGTATAGACTTTTCAATGGCACCTATGAGAGAAAGGAGAAAAAAATCACTCTGGGCTTGGAAGAGCAAGCAGGAAGAATGAGAACTACTGGGTGGGTTCCTCTGGGTGGTGTCTGAGTAGGAAATAGTGGGTAAATGCCTGATTGCATCTGATCTCAGAAGTTGGTTCGTGCTTGGAAAGGAGGTGGTAGATGAAAGACTGCTGGAAAGATAGACTGAAGGAAACTGGCAATCTATGAATTCCAGGTTATACAGAAGATTTTCTTGCAAGCAATGTAGGGTTTTACAGACGTTTCTGAGCAGAAGAGTGACAAAGTAAAGGCATTCTAAGAATGAGTCTGATGTTGGCACTAAATGGACTGACAAGAAATGCAGGCATAAGATGAAGACTAGCAGCAGCTTGGTTAACTTATCTTTATACTCAGACAACTATACCCAGACTGTCCTCCTCTGCTGGAAGGACAGAACCCACATCTGGAGCAGAAACAACATAAAAACAAGACGACAGACTCCAGAGACTGACTGCAGGGTTCAAATTATAGTTCTGCCACTTACCAATTAAAAGGCCAGGGGCAAATTATTTTACTCTCTTTGTTCCAGTTTCCTCATCCATAAAAAAGGGGATGAGCCTACCTCCTAGGGTATCAGTGAAGGGAAAATGCAACCACAAAGAAATGAGTTAACACATATGAAAAATGTACTGTACCTGCTACCTGTCACATGCTACAGTAGGTGTTAGGTGTCAGCACCAGTAATGCAGCCACAGCTATATTCCCAAGAGGATGATAGCACATGAGGAGCTTCATAGATCCTTTTAATTAACTAATACAAGTCTGTGCTATAAATAAGACAATGATTATGGAAAATGTAATAGATATGGTTTTTTGAAGGAAGAATTCATAGGATTTGGTGGATATCAGGGCAAGGAAGGCAAGTCACAGATGGTGATCAATTTTGTCTATATAAGTGAAAATTTTAGTAACATTAATAGATAAGAATAAGCAAAAGTAGAGGATTATTGGTGTTTTGGTGGTGTGATAACATACACTTAAAGAGGTATGAACTTGTGTCCCTAAAATATATAAAGTTGTAAACCAGCATGATCACAATAAAATAATGCAATATAAAAGTATATAATAATGGATCCAAGTAGCAAAAATAAAACAGATAAAAAGATTGAAACAAAAGTTGTTTTGGCCAAGAGAAGACATGTGGAAACAACTGAAATTAACCAAGTGACAAAAGAGGGTGTTACTTCTTCTGCCAAGTAATACTAATCTAACTCCATAGGTGGCCAAAATTAAGACTTCAAAACATGAATAAAAATGAGAGACTTTAAAAAGAACACAGCACACACATTGAACAGTAGCTGTGCATCTCCACTATGTGGTTTCTTTTCAAGTTGCTTATCCTAAAACTTGATGAACTGGTACAGCATGCCACAAATGAAAAGATCTCTTTATGAACACAAAATGAAGGTGCAAATTTAGTCCTGGCTGGACACACCTCGCTTCTAAAACCATATGGTGGCATTTTGAGGAAGATACTTAATTATGTGTTCCAGGAGTGACACTTTACATTTTGACATTGTTAGCAGAACGATTATTTGCCAGTAATGTTTAAAATTTCAGATCAGTCCTGTTATTGAAAGGGCATGTGTTTCAAGGGTAGTCAAATAGAGAGGAACCTCTGTTCCCAGAGGCTTAGCCCCATAGATCCAAAAAGCAGATGACAACTTTGATGGCTGCTGTGACACTGGTGAAACTGTGACCCACAGCAGGAACTTCAACAAAGCTTCCAATGTTGTCTTCTACATTCTTGATGGTGCCTGGGCAAGTCAGTGTTTACTGAGAACACTTATCTACTGATGAAAGGGAAGCAGCATTCCCAAAAATAGTAAAAAAATGCAGCTTTCAAAGCATATTTAAATCAGGTGTATCTGAATAAAGATGAGACGTTCCAAGGATACAAATCACTGCACTGAGCAGCCTTCACCAACCTATGTGCTCATTCAGATGTAAGAGTCCATTCTTCCCCAAACACAGATCTATGTCTTATCTCTATTTACAAAAAAAAAAAAAGAGAGAGTGAGATGGTCTTAGAAACCCTGATGAAAGCAAAGCTGTCAGTTAACTGAACTTGAATCTAGCATCTATGTAACAGAGCCAATATAACTTACAGTTTTATGAACTTGAGTGTGGACTTTTCAAAACAAAAGTCAAGAGGCAGAGAGTAGTTTTATCCTGGGGTTAGGCAGAAACCAAACCAACTGGTAATGTGAATTACCTGTGTGGTGACCATGACAATCTTCAAAATCTGCAAGCCCAGTTTCCAAGGAATCTGCTGTCTGGCCCGGTATTTTTCACAAGGGTTCATGAAGTAGAACTGCAGATCTTCCCTTAGACGTTCTTCTTTCACCTCAGAATCCACATGCGCCATTGCATTTCTGCCACAGAAGGTCAATTGTTTAATACACAGAACAACCTGCCCATCAGACTGTGCCTAAGGAAGATTTTCTGTTCACAAGCTAGACCTGTTTTCCTAACAAAACTTTCTATCCAACCAGTGAACTCCTTTTCTCTCCTTAGAAACTTGAAAATTATCCAGAAGCCTCTATTACCTGCCTTCCCACACACAGCTACCCTTTTAGGCTCAAAATGATCATTCTCAAAAATTATAAAAATTACATTTCATTTACACACTCATCAATTCCTGCATCTTAACATATAGTATTCACTTGTCACTGGAGTGTTAATAAAAACTAGACAGGGTGCCTTCATGCTACTCCAGGTTCGAAATCACACAATTTAGTATGACCTGGTGGAATTATTACAGAAATAGGGTCTTTGTTCTCTAACTCTGTACCATTTGGGTGGCACAATAAATCAATGATTATAAGATTACAAAATACAAATACCCTTTGAAAAGTTAAAGTAGCATCTCTCTATGCCTATTCTGATA
The DNA here is from genome assembly GCA_004024945.1 of Uropsilus gracilis. NCBI lineage: Eukaryota > Metazoa > Chordata > Mammalia > Eulipotyphla > Talpidae > Uropsilus > Uropsilus gracilis. Next base: position 7,363 of record PVHY01013195.1, read on the forward strand.
TGTGTCACTTGAAATTAGCAAAACTTTGCTTTTACTAATTCAAGGGATCTAGACTGAAGGATAGACTTATGATTTAAATTAGAACAAAAGTAATACATAAGATGTAATCATAGGACAGTGATTCTAACTGATCAGATAGATGTGGTCTTTCCTCTAGTAATTCCCCAAATGGGGTGTGCAAAGCAATCTAGCACTAGGAGTGTAAGAAATACTAGTACTTCTATTACATTCTTTATAGTGAAAACTAAAAAGTTAAATTCTATTAATAATTGAACACTATATATAGAATGGTAGTAGTACATAATAACATCATTCATAAATAAATAGACATATTTAGGGATGTATACTTCACTATTATTGTTGGATACAGAGTCAAGAAAGTTTGGCAATCACAGGCTGATAGCATAGTCTGGGGTTTGTGGAAAGCATCTCAACATCAAAGGATGGGCACTCCAAGTAATAAAACTAACACAGAAGAACAGATAAGAAATTGATACTGTGCTGAGTGTGCTGGGTGAGGGGAGACAAGTGAAAGGGTATCTGAATTTCAAAGCTGTCCAACAGGAGAGACCAACTTGTTTAGCAGCTCAGCACACTTTATACTATGAATGTGGACAGCATTATAGAAGCAGAGGACTACCTCCAGGAAGAGGGGTTCAGGTAGCCAGAGGAAATACCACACACATCACCATACAGGGAGTGCTAAGTGCAACGGTGGCACTGGTGGAGAAGCACCGGGGGAGAGTCATTTCCAAGGAGAAAATGGCATCTTAACGCCACCTTAGCATCTTCCAATATGAACCTATGGGCCCCTGAGAATGGTTTTGGTGGGCAGATCTGAGCAAAACCAAATTTAGAATGAACCCCATCACATTAGTGGGTCAATGTGGTTAACAAATTCATCCTGATGATTCACAGTATCTTTCTGTTCAATAAATTGAAAAGGGCATCTGAAATGTGATAGAACCCTGAGAATAAGGTCATGGAAACCCCACCCCTGCAGGACCCTGGCTCCTAGTGTGAGAAACACTGTACTGAAGGAAGAAGAGATTGTTTTCTCAAGAACAATGTTATGAAATACAGGCACCGGGTCAAATACAGAGTGAACATATTGTAAGTAAAGCTTTGCCAGAGATATTTTCCTGCCTTCCAGGAGTTCAATCCAGGAGAAGGGACAGACATGAATTAACAGAGAGAAGAGAGCGCCTACGCAGGCCAATTGCTTCAAGAGGTTTCAAATAATTCTTCCAGCTGCTGGCTTCCCTGACTATGTGGCCACTAAGAGTTCAAAAACTAATAATTAATGCCAATATCACTCTTAGAAACCTTATAAAAACGATAAATCTCAGGCAAAAAATAGTCAAAAGTAATAGATAATGAACATCAGGATAACTTATTATTTTAAATTATTCCTATTACTGTATCCTTCCCAAAGCTTTTCACTTTGGTATTTACAGAGACGTTATAATGCTTTTAGCACTGCATAGGACAGAAAAAAAATTAAAAAGCATAAAAAAGCCAACAGGTGAAATATAGGGAAGCATTTATCAACTGTGATCATCTGATATTAGAATGATAGCAATACAAAAAAAAATTACTTGGTATGAATAAAAGATCCTGAATACTCAAAGTTATCCTGACCAAAAAAGCACAGATAATTGTGGTATTAAACTTCCAGATTTTGAGCTATATTATAAAGATATAATCATTAAAACAGCATGGTACTGGAATAAAAACAGGCACACAGAATCCAATGGAACAGAACTGAGAGCCCAGAAAAAACTTTCCACATACATGGGCAGTTAATCTATGACAAGGGAGCTAAGAGTATAAACTGGAACAAAGACAGTCACCTCAATAAATGGTCTTGGGAAAATTGGACAACTGCATCCAAAAGAAACAAACCAGACCACTAGTTCACATCTTACGCAAAAATCAACCCTAAATGTATAAAACACTAGGATGTTAAGACCTGAAACCATAAAATATATAGAAGAAAACATAGGCAAAACATACTACGACACTGACTTCAGTGATGTCTTTGAAGATTTATCTGCAGTAGGAAGAAAAAAGATAATATAAAAAATTGGGACCACATAAAACAAAAAATCTTCTATGCAATGAAAGAAACCACTAAACAAAAAGACACTCTACCAAATAATAGAAAATACTTGAACATCAGACATTTGACAAGGAGCAGATATCCAAATCTACAAAGAACTTATAATACTCAAAAAAAGGGAACAAATAACCTACTCAAAAAATGGGCAGAAGAGCTAAAAAGCCACTTCTTCAAACCAGACAGACAGATGGTCAAAAGGTACATGAAAAAATGCTCACCATAACTTATCCTCAGAGAAATGCAAATCAAAGCCACAATGAGATGCCATATCTGTCAGAACAGCTCATACCAAAAAAGTCCAGAAACAAGTACTGACAAGAAAAAAAAGAACCCTCTTACACTATTGGTAGAAATGTAGACTGATCCAGTCCTTATGGAAAACTCTACAGAGATTTCTTAAAATAGAGAAAAATAGATCTACTATATGATCCAGCATTTCCACTCTTAATTATCTACCTAAAGAATGTGAAAACACAAATATAAGAAGATAGATGCAGTCCTATGTTCATGACAGCACTATATACAGTAACCAAACTTGGGATATAACCTAAGTGACCAAAGACATATGATTGGATTAGGAAGATATAATACATACACACAATGGAATACTACTCATCTATTTAAAAAAATAAGTTGCCGGTCATGGTGGTGCATGCCTCTAATCCAAGCACTGGGAGGCAAGAGGCCACGGATCACTTGAGTTCACGGGTTCAAGACAACCTCGGGCAACATTGCGAGACCTGGTCTTGAAAAAAGCAGCCAGGTGTGGTGGCGGGCGCCTGTGAGCCCACTACCTGGGAGGTTGAGGCTGGGGATCGCTTGAGTCTGCAGGATCAGGACTACGCTGGACAACATAGCTAGACCTAGTCTCCAAAAAAGGAGGAAAGAAAGAAAGAAAGAAAAATTTTTTTAATAAAATAAAATAAAAAATAAGATCTTGTGATTTAGAAACGATGGTTGGAACTAACCAAAATAAAGGGTTAGGAGAAAGAGCAATACTAGATGGTGTTACTTACATGTGAAATATAGAGAAACAAAGAATCAGATTATACTAAACTAATTACAAACCCTAGAAAGACGAACATAGACTTGAGGCTACCAGAATGGGAAGGAGAAAAGGGAGAGCAAAGTGGGGAGTGAGTACATGAACAATAGTGGAGGCTGACAGGGTTTTGTTGGTCGGTACAGTGTACTAACATACACCTGAAGGATGTGATCTTGTACTTCTATATTATATACAGTGCTCTAAATCGATGTTACTTCAATTAAAAACAGAAATAGCCACAGAATGTTAGCTGCAATCCTTTGGTAACTCTGTGTTGAGTTAAAGAGGTTTATGACTTATTCTTACACTTTTTAAGTTACAAATAGTTATACTGAGATCCTATTTTTCTAAAACATCAACATTTATATCTATAGATAGCCATTTTTTAAAAATCTAAAGGTGCCTACAGCATAATAACATAATCCTGGTATTAAAGGTCATTTTTCCTTTTCTTCTTTGAGTTTTCCATATTTTTGGTGATTAACATGTGAGTTATTCAGTTACCATTATGAGTTTAAAATTTTTTTTTCAAAAATAAAGACCTTAATAATATGTACCAGTAATCAAGTAATTCCCTGCCTTTAGTTTCTGTGTGGGATATGGGGGTGGGTAGTGGGAGGAAATAAGCTCAGAATAAAAAGAGTTTCTATGGCAATGACCACCATGGCCTGAGACCGAATGTTATAGGGCAATCTGGCAGTGGAAGACTTTATACCAATCTCAACAACTCCCACACTGGTTTTCTTTCATATATGCCAATTCTTACATGAATGGATTTTTCTCATGATTGGCTAATCTCATATGAGAGAGTGGAGAACCCCAGTTACTGAGGCTCTGGGGTAGTTAGGTTCTAATTAAAAGGGAGAAAAAGTCATAGAAAAATCTTGGTTACCTTTCCAGCATATTCCTCACTACAGAAATGACGTGGTCATCCTGATCCTAAAGCTTGCAGAATAGAAAGACCACAGGCATGTTTCCATTTTCTACTGGAGTTACCATAATAAAAGATGAACAAGTTACAGCTTTCAGGAATTTCTCTAAAGACAGCCATGCCACCAAGTTCCTGTAAAATCCTCTCTGATCACTGCGCTTAGGCTCTTGGGCCATCAGGAAAGCAGAATGAGTCCTCACATTTTAAAAGTGTTTGTTTTGTATAAACTACTCCCCCCCCACACACACTTGAAAACATATCCTGAAAAACGAGTGCTCTGAATCAGAAGCAAAGCAGGTGCCATTTTTCACTAATACAGGACTCCAAATGCAGTTAAAGTCAGGAGTTATGATGTCTGTTTGCATTTTGCTTCCTCTTACACTGTCAGTAAGTACTCAATAGGGTCATGATGATGACTGTACAAAGTGGGAGGCTGAGGCTAGGAATCACTTGAGTCCGTGGGTTTGGGACTACCCCAGGCAACATAGCAAGACCTAGTCTCAAAAAAAGAAAGAGTAAATGTAGAGTTACAACTATTCATTTTTTCCCCTCAAAGCACTGAGTGTGAATAGACTTGACCTCTGGACTAGCCCACCTCAGTGTCAGCTGGAAAATCCCTAGATTCACACTATCTCTAGAAATTTCCTCCAGTTCCTAAAGAGATGTGGTTATTTTTTTTTAAAACCACCGCTGCCTCTGTGAGTTTCCCAGAATTACAACAGAGTCAATTTTCCAGAATCTCTAGCCTTGCTAATCACCAGTTACTGCCTGACAGATGTTTTAGGCTGAAACTACCAGATGTTGTTAGGCTGCAAGGGAGATCATCTGGTACCCCTCTAGGTTCTTCTAAGCTGACAAATAAGTAAACAACAGACAGACTGGGGAAAAAGACAAAAAGCACATATATCTCCTGTCTACATGAGATGCAGCATGACTAACTCACCTATGGGGCTTCAGATGCCATGTCAAATAGCACAGCAAAAAAGGATGTTGGGGAGGTGGGAAAGAGAAAACTGGTTAGGAAGGTCACAGGGAGAAGCCCAGCAGACAGAGATTTAAATTTGTCCGTTTCCTATGATAAAGAGATGAGGTTTTCCTGGTACACACCCTTACAAAAGTGTTCATGTAATTATCTCTTTCAAAAGCACCCACTGCCTAATCTGTGGAGTCCTTCCCATGAAATCAACTTTGTACCAAATACATATTTGGTGGTGGTGAGTTTTTGCTTCCCTGTTAGCTGAGTAGTAACAAAATATAATCTTCTTCGAAGGAGTAGTCCTCACAACTGAAAAGAAAGAATAGGCAACATACCTACAAATCAGTCTTGTTATGCAAGGAAAAGGAGATGGAGCCAGAGACCCAAGTTTCAGAACAGAATAGAAAGCTTGGCTGGCTGAGGAGAGGGAGAAGAAAAATCCCCAGTTGAATGCCAAAGCAAGAACAAGTAAATAAAGCAAAGCATGGCTTTGAACATTTGATACTAAAAAGGACACAGTAGCTTGATAAAGGAAATGAAGCCTAGAAACATAATTGCTTTTCTCTATGAAGCTCATAACTTGATGCAGCACTTGCTGGAGGGTTATTCACACTTGGGAAGTCACAATTGGCTCTTGGACTCCAGGCCTCACATGAAGAGAACAGTCCTGCCTCAGGGCAAGATTCTACCTCTAACTTTCATAGCCAAAGGAGTTTCCTTTGACCACTGTTTTCACTTTGAATGCTGTAGCCACAAGAAGCCACCTGTTTTTATGTTTTTTTTTAAGTTTTAAAAAATGTCTTATTCTGGGTTTCACTTCACTGAGAGAGACCTAGTCAAAGAAATGAGCTTATGAATACCATCATCCCCAACTTTCAGTTCTGTATTCTCTACATTCTGTTCAAAAATCTGTCTCCCTACTCTTCATACACACTTCATTTTAAATATATGTATGACTTTTTTTTTGTTAAAAACACTTTTGATACGCTACTTCTTAGAAGTGAAAAATCTGTCCTCCACAAATACTTCTTCAGGATTCACTGATTTCAAAGTGCAGGAGAAGAAACAAAATTGGTACTCTGCAAGGGAATGATCAGAGGGCTGTGGGAAATGTGCCTATGTTTGAGTACAGGGTAAAGAAATAACTTATAGAAGGCTTGCAAAAGGAAAAGGGTATGCCAGTAGGAAGTTCACAATGGGAGTTTTACTAGTCTTAAAGTGTAAAGAGGAAAGATCAGCTAACATTTCAAGAGACTCCTGACTCAAAGGGAAGAAGTTACCAGATTGGCCTAAATTAATCCTGTTTAATTAGTACATCAGGGAGGCGGTAAGCAGTTCCTAAAAGCATGACACCCACATCCCACCTCTGGGGAGAACCACACACTGAGTTCCTTCAACATAAAAGATCAGATCTCACAACTTGATATCCGTTAGACAGCCTCTCCTGCCTCTCTGGAACTGACTCCTTACTCCATTCTCAGTCTGTGAAGACACCTAATGTCCATTTCCCACCAGTACAGTATAACCCATTTCAGCTATTCAGAGACAGCTATTTCAAACCTGAATCTTCCGGAAAGCAAGTTATGCACAAACCCAAGCATATGTCTCCTGTTAGGTCAAGCAGTGCCCAGCATAGTTTCATCTGTAAGAATGGAAGCTTCTGAAGATACTGGCTATGATATAAAAACAAAACAAATATCCAAGTCCCAAAGAAAATTTACTAAGAAAAATACCCGAGTCAAGGTAAAATACTGGAAGATTATATACCATATCTGTCCAAGCAGAAGACACAATTCATTTCATTGGCTTTCTACTTTTGAGGACACAGCTTTTAGGATGTGGGTTGATAGGAGGAATGGATAACTTCTGTCCATCTGTCTTAAAAACAGATACCCAGGATTAAGGAAAATGGTTTATACGACATAACACCAAGTCGTTTTGGTGTGATATTCATGGGTACCCAACTGTCAAAAATAAGTTGCACGAAAGTTGTCTTCTGATTCCAAGTCGGTCTTTTAAAGGTCTGAAAAATCCATCCACACTTGCTTGGAATTAGTTAAATACTTTTCTGGACAGCCACCAAGAATAAAGAAAATTCTTCTCTTGAATTCTGGCTCCTACCTGGCATTCAGTTGATTTAGAATACTGAGAACGCCAGAAAGGAAAGCCTTTATGCTATTTTAAGAAAGTTCCACTGCCAGCCCACCACTATATTTGTTTGGCGAGCAGTGTGGGGGAGCCAAAGCCTGTTTGTACCCCCACCTGGGCCTGGGTGACTGCAGTTCTGACCGCGGAGGTGGGGCCCTTTGGCAGGGCCGTCAGACTGAACTGTACGTTTCTTCATCCAGGCAGAGGAATCGGGGTTAACCACACTATAACCCTCCCACCTGAGGAAAAGGCCTGTTTGTTCCGGAAGGCAAAGCCCAGCCTCTTAACTAACAGCAAGCAGTGAATACAAGCCTTCCCAAGGCGGCGAGAAAGTTAAAAGAGTTTAGAACAGTAAAGGCTGCCACTTGAGGAGCATTTCTGAATCGGGTATCCTGAAAGATGCAGCCAGCACCTCACCTGACGATTAACCTGAAAACACCTGATCCTCTCTCTGCCTTCCTGGTGTGGGGAAACGATAAGGCTTCTGGGCCATGCCTCCGCCTTCGAAACTTTCCACGACTTGCAGGACTCCAAGTCAGGACCCCGGGCTGGCAGGCTCGCCTTCCCCAATGCTGGAGACCTCCAGACGGCCCCCCTCTTAGCCCTCTTCTCTTACCCTTCCTGCCGTCCGCCGGGTGCGCGCTGACCCGCGTCCGAGCGTGGGCGCGGTGGTCGCCCGCTGAGCCTGACAAGCGCCCGCGGCGCGGGCACGGGACTGCCAGCCCCACCCAACCGGACCCGCGCGCGGCGCGTGGCCACACGGCCCCGCCCCGCCCCGAGCCGCCACCGCGCGCGTCGCCGCCTGCCCGCCCGCCCGCTCGTCTGCCCGCCAGCTAGCTAGGAGTCCACCCAGAACTTCGGCGCTTGGTGCCCCGAGGAACTTTTACCACGAGTCAGGGAGCCGGCCTCTCGGAGCCCGGAGGCTGGAGACCGCGAAGCGGACAGAGCCTGGCTGGGACCCCCGTAAGGTGGCGTGGACATTAAGCGCGTGTGGTGAACCACGGAGAGCCCCTTCCCTTCCTCCCTCCTCACCCTCCCTCCCCTCCCAACTCCGGAGAGATGGGATTCCAGGAGGAATCGAAGGATGGAGAGGGTACCCTGAAGGTCAAGCGCCCCCTGGGGTATACTGACCTGCGGCTAGGCCCCCGGGGCAAGTACAAGACTCCGTTCCACGCCGGCATGTCCAGCGCCTCCAGGCTGCCAGACATCACGCAGGAGGAGGAGACTTCGCGTGGGATGGCTCCACCTGCCTGGGCTCCGGTGACTTCTCCCACCTTGGCTCCCCGGCTCGCGTTCCTTGTGCCCAGCGACGCACCCGCCGGCCAGCTCCACCTCCTGGGTGTCTGCCGGGAGGTGATTCTGCCCAGAAGCACCTTCTAAAAGGAACTGGGTGGGTGAGTTCTGGTGCAGCCCAGTGCCCTCCACATTGCCCCCAGGCGGCTGGGCGGGGCGGGGCACTCCAGCCTCCAGGGCTCCTGCCTTTCTTCATTGCTTCCTGGGTTTCTCCCCGTTTCTCCATCATTCATTTGTCCATTTCTTTTGTACTTTCTAGTTTGAGGCGTTCAGGAGCTGTACACTGAGTGCCAGCCTGAGTGCTGAGTACTATGGGCATCTTGGGGAGGGGGGAGACTCTCTCATCATATTAAACTGGCAAGTTCGGACAAGCTCATTCATTTAGCAAGTCTTTATTTTGAGGTACATGATCATGAAGGTTTCGGTTCCAGAGATGCTAAACGTGCTTTGGATGCACGTGTGGAAAAAGAGTGGCCTTTGTCTTGTATCAAAAAGCTGGAGCTGGCTTCCTAGTCCCGGAATGGGTTTCAGCACGACCTGGGGCCAAGGTAGAGAGATGAAGCCAACCCTCACAATTTGAATGACCAGACTTGGTATACGTCCACTCAGTTTTCTCTGCCCTCCCGGTGTGTGAAAGAAGATGCCTGGGGGAAAGCAGACAGGATCCACATGCTTGCCTAAAGTGAAACTTAGAGATAAGGGTCACTTGCACACCCCCAAGTATCATGCTCAACTGAGGGTGATGTTCGCTTGATATTTAGGCCTAACCGGCAACCTCTTTCCCAAGAAGTCATAGCTCTGCTAATCTTTATGTGGTGACAATAACTGCAGAAAAATCTCAAGTTCCACGCTATTTGCATCAACAAGTGTTTAAAAGGTCTCTGAGTTTAGCTAGAGCAAAGACTATTCTGTGGGTAATTATTTAAATATTTCATCTCTAGTTAGAAACATTTGGCAGAAATATATACTATATAAGAGCATGTGTGCATGAATTTCTTTTGAAAGTCATTTCCAATAGACTCCTAGACAAAAACTGCCTTATTTTAGAGCCTGTTTCATCAGAGATGCCCAAGGTAGGGACAGACTTGGAAGATTCCCTTTGTCTGGCGACAGACCATACAAGCGTGTGCACAGTGGTGTGCTTAGAAAAGAGAATAGACCTTTCCAGCACTGTGCTGGTGGGGAGGATGTGGATTCTGGTGAGGGAGGGGGACTACAGTTTGACTGGAGAGTATTGGAGGAGGTATGCTATAGCAAAAGCTGGCCATCAGTAAACAAGGACACCAGAGCTGACATGAAGCAGATTCATTAGTACCAGTACTGACTCAGCAGATTCCTATCCAAAGGCTGAGAACCCTGACTAGAAGTTAAGAGTTTATATATACTTCACATGTTCTGGTGGTCCAGGTGGGTGGTAGTACATGGCTTGATGTAGGAAGATAGAATGGGGAAGACTCAGAGAGACACTGGGTTGTATAACAGTAAATTGAGTAAATCATGGGTTATTTATCTAGACCCCACCCCCAGGCTCTATTTCTTAGGTTACTGTGCGTCAGCATATTTCAGTTTATCATGCTTCAATAGGTAAGATATATTTTTTTTCTAAAAGTGTTTTAAATGTGATTTTATTATAAATGTTTTTTTAGATCTGTTAACTTAAAGAACAGCTTTAAGTTTTTCTTCAAGAAGGGACTGCTCTAATAAACAAAATGCCAGGATTCCACTAAGGGCAATAACCTCTTTAGAAGGGAATTGTAACCCAGAATAGCATTGTGTTTTTGTTTGGTTTGTTTTATTTATTTAGCTATCTATCTATCTATTTATTTAACTATCTATCTATCTATCTATTTATTTATTTATTTATTTTTGTATCAGTAAACTTCTGTTCATACACTTTTTCTGAAGCCAGGGCAGTCTGCTGAATAACTTAAGACTGGGTAATTAAAAGGAAAACTCAGTATTATGCTGTATTAAAAGAACACCCATTTGTTTATGGTAAGATCCTGGCCCATTTGTCACTGAATAGTAATGATTGTTATTTTGTGCTATGTTTTTTCAATCTTGCATATTCTTTCTCTATGTCACTGTACAAAATGTGATGTATTCTGACTCAACTTGTAATGATCAATGACAAATAGTACAAGAATCTTTTGCTCAATAGTTTACTATGATATGGTATTTTAAATTCACAAACCAGAAGTGTTGAATTTCTGTAGCAGGTTGATTTTATATGACAGTTTCCCTGATTTCAACAAAGTTGAAAGGGAATCTTTTAAGGTAGTCTATGAAATGTAAGAGAGGTAAAGAATAAAGATGCAAAAATTTCCTAAGATAGGCAGACTAGAACAATATTCTTCATGGAGTTTATATGGAGGAAGAACAAAATAAAATAGAGAAATGCATGGTTCCTTTTATTTTTTCCAAATTTTGTTCATATGTAAATAGTATGATCAAGTGATCCATCTCTTGCCAGCTCTCGATATTATAAATATCTTCTTCCAGTCTTCACCTATGTCATAACTTTGTCTATATTGTGCTTCCCAATATTCCTTTCCAAGGGGAATCCTTGGCAAGAGGACTGGATTGTTCTCTGTAGAAAAAAAACACTAAAAGGTAGTCAGAAAAACTGCCATGCAGTCAAATTCCTGAGGGCCATCATCACTGGTGCATCTCTTGCTTGAGAAACCAGTATTATGGATATTAACACTACAACTGTGCTTTTGTGACCTTAAGAAGTTGTTCTCCTTAGGTGCCAAATATTCTTTTGCAGTGTCTATGTTAGTATTATCCTTCACATGCAAGTATTTTAGTATTATTCTTCACATCCAAGTCCAAATAGGAAGGTGATTCAGTTTTCCTATGCAAATTAAATCAGTTTTAAGCAAACTCTCAGGGAATGGTCAGCTTTTCTATAAAAGATCAGATAATAAATATTTAGGTCTGGAAGTGAAAATACTGTGTCTGTTGCTATGGCCCTACATTTCTGCTGCTGTTCATATGAAGGCAGACATAGACAAGGTGTAGATAAAAGGGAGCGATTGTGATTTATGTCATGAAATACATGTCTTATTTTAATTAAAAAAAATAGACTATTTCCTACTGCAGTGTAGGCTCACAGCAAAACTAAATAGAGTACAAAAAGTTCTCATGTATTCCCTGCCCACCACCTCTCCCCCAGCCCTCATACTATCTAACTCCCACACAGAATAGTATGTGTGTTCCAATCAATAAACATCATCCAAAGTTCATAGTCAACCTTAGGTAGGACTTACTCTTGTTGTCATGTAGTGTACGGGCTTTGGCAAATATATAATTGCATATATCCTCCATTACAGTGTCAATACAGAACAGTTTCCCTACCCACTATATAGAATGTGTTTTGCCAAAATGCATGTTAAATCCTAATGCCTGATTAATAGTACTTAGAAGTCGAAGTTAGGGGGGTGGTAACTTCATGATGCTGAAGCTTTCATGAATGGTATCAGTGTCCATGTAAGAGGAATCTCAGAGTTGTTCCTTGGTCCTTCCACCATGTGAAGACTTGGTAAAAGAAGTCTATTGATAAACCTGAAAGCAAGTTCTCACCTTCTTGTTGGGAGATCTGTCAGCAGCTTGATTTTGGACTTTCAGCCGCCAGAAATGAGAAATCAATCCTGTTGTTTTTAAGTCATCCAGTTTATGCTATCTTGTTATAACAGCCTAAGAGGACTAAGATGCTGTCCTAATAATCCTCTGTACTCTGCCTATTTGTTCCTTGCCTTCCTCTAAACCCTGACCACCTGTTTCCATAGCTTTGGTTATGCTATTGTTTAGAATTCTAGTCATTCTGCTAAGTGTACAGTGGTATCTCATTGTTTTAATCTGCGGTTCTCCAATGACATGTCATGTCGAGCACCCTATCCTATGCTTAGTTGCTATTTCTTTGATGAGGAATCTGTCATTGATGAGGTATCTGTCAAGATGATTGGCACATATTTTAATTGGATTTTGTTTTCATATAATTGACATTAAAGAGTTCTTTGTGTATTTTGTACAATGCCCATTATCAGATATATCTCTTACAAATACTTCCTTCCAGTCTGTGGCAAGTCTTCTCTTGGTGGTGTCTTTTGCAGAGACAGAAATTGTTATTTTAATGAAATCTGATTTAAGCAATTTTTACCCTGTAACGTTGGCTTTATATTTAAAAAGTCATTGCCAAACCCAAGGTAATCTAGATTTCTTCCTATGTCATCTTCTGAGTCTTACAGTTTTGCATTAAACATATACACCATGATCCATTTTGAGTTAATTTTTGTGGGGTATGAGATTGATGCCTAGATTCACCTAGGACTTGACAGATAGGAATTTCTCCTGGTATACTTGGACATTCAAAATTTTAACAAGATTCCCCAATGATTCTTATGCCCACCAACTTGAGAATAATTATGGTGGGGACATAAATTTACCCTCCAGATAAATGAACCTTACCAGTAAAAGTCCAGCCCCAACCTTGTCTTTGCTCCCCCAGTATAGAAGCCTAGGAGAAGAAATGTCTGTCATTCATTGTTCTTAATCTACCTTGACATTCTTTATTGTACATGTATATAGGCAAAAAACATTGAAATTACTGGCCTATAATATATATGTCTAGCCATATCAAGTCTTTAAACTAGTTTGGGGACAGTTAAAAATATTACTGTTTCATCCAGGAAATTATAGAGGTATTCTTTCATGGGCCTCATTATTGAAAGTTAGGCTTTAGATTTTTATCAGGGACTCCTGTTATAATAAGAATGCTTGAAGAAGCATGGCAGCACTTGTGAAGGTGCCAAGTCACTGCCTATAATTACACAGCAAAAATATGACTTCAGGACAAAACCAACCTCCCACATCCAACATGGGGTCAGTGGTGTCATGTTTCTATTGAAGTCTTATTGTCAGTTCAAAAATCTCACAAGGAGTAAAGAATAGTAAACTCACATTAACTACATTCTAAAAATGACTGTGCTATAAATATAACTAGCAAAAAATCCTCACCCACAGGTTTAGATTTTTCTTCTTTGAAAAGTCACAAGGGCGGGCACAGTGGCATATGCCTGTAATCCCAGCTACCTGGGAGGCTGAGGCTAGAGATCACTTGAGTCCGCAGGTTTGGGACTACCCCAGGCAACATAGCAAGACCTAGTCTCAAAAAGAAAAAGTCACAAGGACTACAAAAATAGCTTTGACATGTAAGTTTATATTCCAATGCATGAATTCTTATGATCATGTGATTGATAAGATTTCAGTATCTCAGACTATCTTCATTTAGTTCTTAAAACAAAATGAAAAGCAAACAAATCAGTTTTCTTTAAATAAAGTTTTCTTTGAGAAAACCTTTATTGCACATCATTGAATTTATTTTTATTTGAATAGAAATAAAATCACAGGATAGTATACAAACCAACATTCATGTTGTGAAATCTGTACAACTCCCAATCAGTGACTTACAAGGAGTAGAAACTGTTCTGGAAGCTTATTAATGTATACATTTGCCATTAACTTAAAAATTGTTAACCTAATTGTTTTCCAAAATAGTTTAATGTGATTTGATCCCTCTCTAGGAAACCACAGTTCCTTATCCTAAAACACCACTCTTCCGTGAGACTAATGAAAGGCACAGTCATCATATGACTTTTACAAGACCATTCAAGTGCTAATAAAACAAGTATTGTGGGATTGAATACACAGTTGATCTATGCTTTGATTTTCATATATGTCTAGGATACTCTTTCAACTTTAACACTGAAGGAGAAGAGAAAATTTGAAAATGAACACTAACAACAAAAACAGATCCTCACCAGAGCAAAAAGCAACATGAAATAACTATTGTCTTCCAGAACAAATATTGGATACTAGTTGGGAAAGGTTCTTTCTTCCTTATTTTGCCCTTTAAGAGAAAATTTTAAAATGTAGTGACTACTGGATAGTCAGCAACCATCCTGTCTCTTAAAGAGGGCTAAGGCTAGTGAGTGGTCTGAAATCATGGTCAGACCATTGTTTTACATGTAAAAATCTGCAGTCTGAAAAGCTGGAAGCAAGAATGTAAGACCTGGAATAATGAGTAGCATAGATGACACATTCTAAATCTATGGCAAAATGAACAAGAAAGAACAAGAATTCAATAACTTGCCTTACAAAGTTGGTTTTAAAAAAATAAAACAGCAGATATTAAATATTGCTTCTAAAAATATAAACAGATCTTGCTCAATTACAGCCATCAATTTGCCCAAAATAATAGCCTTTGAACATTGTATACCCCATCTTAAAATATCCACGTAGTCTTCCAGCTCAGGTACACTATCAGATAATCCTGATAGTTACTGTTTACAACAACAGAAGATGGATATTGGAGGGTCGTCTTCTAATCTGTATTTTCCAGAGTTGGGTAGATCTTTGCATTCTGCTATAAATGTGCGGAGGTCAGTCTCCGGGAAGCCATCTCGTTGGTAATGCTATACAGAAGAATAAAACAAACAAAACCCTTGAAGATGATTTTATTTTAAATTCAAAATGGGTCATGTGATGGGGAAAGGGGCTCTTTCTAGAAGAATGATTTAGTCACTTCCAAAAATTTTCAGGTTGACAGGTTCTCAGGAGTCACTTTTAGATTTGGATGAGGATGGTGGGGCTTCCGGAGTGCCCTTCTGAGCACTAATGTGGGTCTAATTTAACTCAAAATGGTTATGATGAATCTGAGTCTGAGTCCCCCTTCCAGGAGAATCCAGTCAATCCTGTCCCAAGTCCAAGAAGCTCTGTCACCACTCTACCCTGCAACCCCATGACTTTCCAGGTCAGTGTGAAGCAAGCACTTTGGATGAAACCCAGTTCAGTGAAAAGAAGCTTAGATGACATAGACTTACAATGATATCATGGGACATGGAGGGGTGGGGTTTCCTAACATTCCTCTGAAGATCTCAACACAACCCTGAGCTGAGCTGGTTCAGTTATCTGTACAAAGATCTGAAAGTCAAAGGTTCTTACTAGTCTTCACATACTTTTAGAGTTGGACAAACAGCTTTTGTTTAATGGGTTCATATGACTTTGGAGTCTAAGATCTCTGGCATGTACTCTGACCAGAAAAGATCTGAAGTAGTTTATCCTGCCCCTTTGGCAAGTATTCTGAGACCATGGAAAGAGGTTAACATCTAAAATATGAATCTCAGGTGGGAATACAAACCGGTCCAACCATACTGGAAAGCTGTGTGGATGTTCCTGAAATTAAAAAATCGATCTACCATATGACCCATTGATTCCACTCCCAAGAATTTACCCCCAAAACACAAAAGCATTGATTCAAAAGGAAATCTGCATTCCTGTATTTATTGCAGCACTATTTTCAGCTACTAAGATATGGAAATGATCTAAATGCCCCAAAGAGATGAATGGATCAAGAAGATGTGGTATTTATACCCAATGGAATACTATTTAGCAAGGGTCAAACCAAACAAAGGTCAAAAAATAAAAATAAAAAGACCTTGAAGGCAAACTATAGCTGTAAGGCAAAGAGCAGGAGAGTGGGGGGGGGGGGCTCAAAACAGGAGAGGGAATAGCACAAGGGACTATGGTGATGGCTCATGGATGATGTGGTGTGATATTTATGGGGACTACCCCTGAGGAGAGAAATCAAATATGGACTTGATTTCAAAATAAAAGACAAACAACAATATAGGTGGGTTTTTTTTTCCAGTTTAAAGAACATAAAATATGAATCTCAGACTTGAGAAATTGAGTTGTCACTCATTGGCATTTGAAAAATTGTCAATTCATTCTATTTTTATATATCCTGGGCATCACCCTTGAAGGATATACAGTTCTTTGCAGGCAAAATTGAAGGTAGTGAAGTTTTAGAGCCTCAGGGGGAGGGACTTGGGCAGATACAACTACATTCTTTCCCAGGCACCTTGGTGAGTCTCAGCACATATCTGCTAAGCAATTACTAAGGACAATCAGTTTCTGTAATCTGATTCGGCAACAATAGTCCTAGTTCTGGCTTCATGGGCAAGGTATTATTAATTATCAACTCACAACTTATCAGCTCCTGATGGTCTTTTCTTTACCCCTGGACCAGTCCCAGGATATGTTTCATTATTTCTCTCATATCCAGAAAGAAAGTCCCCGCATGGAAGTGTTCATGCCAACAGTAAATGTAACAGGATTAGATTATTAGAAATTTAATGATACAAAGGGATTTATTCTGCCTTTCCATAATTCAAAGAGTTCAACTGATTTTTTATAGTACATCTATTGTTACTAATGATAATATAAATAATAAATGATAATATAAATAGTAATCACATTTCAATCCATGTTCGCAACTATATTAAGTGTTAATGGCTATTGCTTGACACATCATTCCCTTCACTTCTCCAGAAACTAGGCCTTTGGGGTAGTACCAATAAAAGTCTTGCAAAGAGTAGGGAGTTTAGTGCACTCCAAATGAAGATGTCAATTTTTCTTTATAAAAATTGAATTTTAAAAGTTTCCCACAAAATTTCAGCTTTCTGAAATATCAGAAATTATTTTCTGATAAAAAGCAGAAAAGCTCTGTTTCACTCACCCAACATCTTTATAATGATGATAAAAGATTAGAAAGCTTATTAAGAAAGCATAATTCCTTAAATTTTAAATGTTCAACATCCTAGAAGTTCTATTTCTCCTTTTCATTCCTTTTAGATATTTTTCTGTATCTAAAATTGAAGTTCTCCTCTAACTTGAAGATATTAAAATTTCCATCAATTCCCTTCCACCTTAGATACTGTATTATTTTCACTCTACAAGTTATAGAAAAATGTTTCTGTTTGTGGCTCTTGATGAACCTACCTTAATTGTTTCATATGTATCTGTGATGAGTGCTATAAAAAGACTTAAAATCATGTATATAAAGAGGCTGATGAATGAGTAGAGGTAAATCCTGCTAAAGAGCCAAACCAAGTAGCTTTTTTGCTGCATTTTTGCAAATGTGGCAAACATATCATCTCCATTTATCAGCGAGAAAAGGCACTCAGACACCATGTTCAGAGAACGGAACTGGGGAAAGAAAAGAGAAGGTCACTTTATTCTACATTCCTTTCCAAGGGAAACATCATTCACAACAACTTATTCAAAGTAATGGGACCAGATATCCCAAACTACCCTTTCAAGCATGTAACTTGAGGTAACTACAAACAATTCTCTCTAGATGGTCTTCTTGCAAGAAGCAGGCTTGAAGCAAAGGTTGGTCTACCCTCACTGCTCCTCCAGTTCAAGCTTTACCCTCCCCTCTAGGTGTAAAGTGAGCATTGAAATGCTTCTACACCCCCACCATGCATGCTCATGCTTCTCATTTCAAAGCTTACCCCATAAAAGAAAACGGCATTGTAGTTAAGGCTATAATTCTGATAACAAATACTTCAGATATTCCTAAAAGTTTTTCCCTGCATGCCTTTTAAAATGAGGTCACATTTCAAGAAGGTTTAACTAAATAGCCTACTCAATAGTGATGAATCAAATAGACTAAATTTGACTTTGGGGGTGATGAAAAGGGCTTATCTGACATACTCCACAAACAGAGTTGAGTGACTTAATCATTCTCTTATGTTCATCACAACTTACCAATTTATAAACATGGTAATTAGAGATACTACCTTCAACATTTTAAGGCTGTATTGCAAATTAGAAGGTCATTTTAAAAGGATAATAAGTTGCTGTTACTATTCTAAGAGTTTAATAGTAACAGAAAAACAGTGATTGATCTGTACCTTGTCATGGTAAGGCCCCAGGACAATCCATCCACAGAAACAATAACCTAAATAAATCATAGCTGCACAGCAGCAGAACCTGATCACATTGGGTAGAGCTGCTTGAAGGGTCAGGATAAGGAGCTGGGGAAGCAAGAGAGCTCATTAGAATTCCTGTCCTACCAGAGCAGTGAAGAGAGACAGAGCAAGAGCAAGAAGCACCACAGAATTCCTTACATTGTATTTCTGAAAGAAACCGAGGTATCGGATGACTCCAAGCCACACCAGCATGGTAGCAGTTCCAAGAAGTATGCTACAGATATCATAACTTGTTAGACTCTAAAACAGAATAGGGGAAAAAGTCAGATAATGTATAAATGCATTTGGGGAAGAAATATATTGGTTAACCATGAGTCAGTCACTACTCTAGTTGCCAAGGACAAGCAGTAAACAAACAAAACAGACAAAAGACCCTGCCCTTGCACAACTTATATCCTAGTGGGAGGGTGTCGGGGGTGGACAGAAGTAAATTAATAAAATCCCTGGTGTATTAGCTGGTGGTAAATGTTGAAGAGAAAAGTCAGAGGAAGGGAGAAGGAATCAGTGTGGGTGTTGTATTTTAAATAGAGTATCAGGAAAGGAGGCATTTGAGGACAGACCTGAAGGAGATGAGGAAGCATGCCAAGTAAAACTCTAGAGGAAGACACTTCCGGGCACAGGGACCAGCAAATGGAAGACACCTGGCAAAATTGTGAGTCTGGCTGGACTAAGTTATGGAAACGGAAGTACAAAGACAGGTAATATAGGGCCTTGTGAGCCTCAGAAGTGAAAAGATCAAATAACTGATATGATTTAAAGCAAATTGTTGGAAGAGAGAGAAGCCAACTACATTACTATAGGCAGGAAATGATGGTGACTTGGACCAGGTGATAGTGGTCAAAGTGATGAAATGACTTTCAAAGGTAAACCAATAGAATTTCCTCTTGAATTAGATGTAGGAGTTAGGAGATTGGTAAAAGAGAGGAATGGAGGATGAATCTATGGTTTGGTCCTAAGCAACTGAAAAGATTCGTGATATGGTTTAAAAGGCCGTGGAAAGGCAAATTTGGCCTGTGAGGGTGGAGATTTTCAGAAGCATGTTAAATTTAGGAGACCACATAGATACCAGGCAAAGGTGTGGAAAAGACAATTGGCTATATGAGACTGGGGTTCAGGGGAGAATTTGGAAATCATGGGCAAAAAGCTATAACTTAAAGCCATGTGATAGGATAAGATCACCACAACAGTGGCAGAAAAGAGATGTTCAAGCATGTTGCTTGAAACCCTGTCACTCCAATAGATCTGAGAGACTAGAGGGAGGCAGTACAGTCAGTGGTTTAAGATGAAAACCGGTTGTCAGTGCAGTGAAAAATTGCATCAACAAAGAGAGACTGCTAGCAGTGATAAAATGGCTGATAGGACAAACTGATTATTGGAGTTGGCAACGAGGAGGCCATAGGAAAGAATACTTTGTAGGGAGTAGCAGGGAGGCCTGAGTCAACAGATAAAAGGGAGAATGGGAGCAGCAACATCAGAAACAAGATTAACCACTCTTTTGAGATTGTTTGCTATACAGAGGGGCGGGGAGGATGGGAAAGTAGTGGACAGGACAAACAGGCTGAGAGGTTATCTTTTCAGAAAGGAGGGGGAACTATACTAATGGAAATGAGATGTAAAAACAGGAACTCTGGTGATGCAGGTGAAAGGGAAGACTAGCTGGAGGTATGCAGGGCAGGACAGCATCCGGTGGGCTCATGGAGAAGTTGGATAGAAGCCTTAATAACACAGCCACAAAGAAAAGAAAGTGTGTGGACACTAGTGCTGCCAGGGAAGTCAATGAAGTAGGAGTTTGTGGCTTTTCAATATAATTTGGTTGTTTGTGAAATAGGAAGTAAGATCATCAGCTGAGAGTGAGTCTGGAATCAGAGTGTCAGAGGTTTCAAAAGAGACTAAAACATATGAAATGATAATCTCTGAGATGTGGGAGTAGGGAGCATATATGGGCTAGAAAAAAAGTAGAGAGATTTTTGGAAACCATTAGGGCTCATTGAGATAGTTGAGGGTGGTGAAAATTAAAACTGTGCTATACATCACCCCCTGCTTCTCTTCTTGTTTTCCCTATTCCAGTGGCCCATGCTGCAGTGCAGATAGGGTGGCAGCTGTTTAATGTCAACCTAACCCCATTCTTTCCTTTCTAACCATACAGGTCTGGGCTGTATTCCCAGGGACCCTGACAGTTGGATGAGACTAAGATGTCTCTAGTGGGATGTGGACAGAAAGGATAGCTGTCACTCCTGAGTCAAACTGGAAGAGCTCTTGCAATAGTGTGGTTTTCCCTTCCCATGGGCTGCAATCTGTTGGCACCTGACCCCTCATCATCATGCATTCCAGACAAGCCCCTAACAGATGGCAGAGAACAAGATGGATCCCTGAATAACTGTATGAAACTAAGTAAATGACCAACCTGGAAACCTACCATGACTGGGACAGGAGGGAGATACAATATCTGGGGGGAAAAGTCACTTACTCTTCTGATTCTCACATTCTGGAAAAATTAATTCCCATTTATTTATCTGATATTAATGATCACATAACTAGAAAAAGAAACTTTACCTTAGCTTGAATTTCCATTTTCAGAATTGATCCAGTGATTGTCAAGATATCACTAATAATAATCATAATGTACCATCCATTGACAAATTCCATTCGATCAGACACAGAAACTTCCTTCTTATAATGGAGAAGGAAAAAATTGACAAATTCCTTCAAGGGTAAAGGAAAGACACAGTGAAATTCTCCATCAATGAAAACATCCATAGCATTTCTAGAAAGCAACAACCCCTACCTGCTGCAGCTGAAGCCCTCTAATCACAGATCGAAGGCAGAGGATTAGCGAGGCCAAGCATGTAAGAATAACAAAGGCATCAAAGATCATCATGTAATGAGTGTTCTTCTGAACTGGAAGGAAAGAGGATTACCTGCTAAATGCAGTGGATGCATTTATATGGCAACTTCTTAATTTCTTTTCAATTTATCAATTTATTTATTTATTTGACCTTATTTATTTTAACTGTCACATTGCATATAAGCACACAATATTTATAAGAACACTCAAGATTGTAATCTGTTTTTCTTCACTAAATATAATTCTTCAAATTCACATGACTCTACAGCTGTCTCAATATCTAAAGGTGGAATTGTTGGGTTAACGTCGATCATTACTTCTCAGAACGGCAACTCTAGAAATTGCTCTCCAAAAAGATTTTGCTTATTTACATAGCTTCACCTCTTCTCTACCACTGGATATGAGTAAACTTTAGTTTTTACCAATTAAGGAGAAATCCATGTTTCCCATAAACTTGAACTGCCATTGTTGTCAAGTATCAAACCACAGGTATGTATTCAAGTCCCATATCTTATCCTTTTGATGTTTTTGTCTTTCAGTGACTAAGAGAAAGCCGTCTTATTTTTTTATTGTGCTTTTATTTTTTTATTGCTTGCACATATATATATATGTGCCCTCTCCCTCCCCCATCTTACTTTCCTCCCACTCCTTGCTCTATGCAAAGATCTCTTATTATTCTTGAAATTTTGCTTGCTGTTCTTGCTTATTTGCATTTTAATATATTCCTTAAGATCTGATCAAATGTTAATAAAAATCCTATGATAATTGGACGTAATTTATCAACTAATTTAAGGGAAACTGATGTGTTCAAGATGTTAAACCTCTTATTCAAACACCTGGTTGCCTTGACATTGATTCAATCCATCCTTCAGAAGTATTTTAAATTATATATGGATCCCTAACACTTCTTTTTAGAAGAATTTTGGATAATTCAACCCTTTTCCCACAAAGAGTACAAAGAAAAAGCCCCCCAAAATTCTTCCTAATTAGTTTTTAGAGAAAGTTAAAAATCCTTTAAAAATTTTAATTAATAATGTGTAGGTTTCTGTTCTTAATATTCTTCTTAAAATATAGTAGTCATAAAATATTTAAGTGTTCACTGTGTGGGGTGTTTTTCTAGATTCTGACAGCAGAGTGGAGAACAAGGTAGATAAGCCCTCTGTTTTCACGGAACTTCTACTACAGTGAAGCAAGCAAAGAAGTAAACAAGTGATCACAACAGTGTCCCACAGAAGTAAACAATGGGAAATGAAGAGGTGAGAAAAAGCTTGTGTGTTGAGTGCATTCCTTGCCAACCAAAGTTCTAAGCACTTTACAGGTACTGCCTCATTTTATCTTCACAGTTAGCCTGGGAAGGTGGGCAAGAGACTAAGCTCACTGAACCAATGAGAAAGCTGAAGCCCTGAGAAGTTTCAGAACCTGCCCAGGATACACAGTGTCAGTAAAAGTGGGATTCAAGCCTTTG
This sequence comes from Uropsilus gracilis, assembly GCA_004024945.1. NCBI lineage: Eukaryota > Metazoa > Chordata > Mammalia > Eulipotyphla > Talpidae > Uropsilus > Uropsilus gracilis. The sequence continues at coordinate 30,027 of PVHY01013195.1, forward strand.
TGGATTAGTCCAACATCCCACTCTCTATATTAGAGATGCTTAGTTTCCCACCTGAGCTTGTTAGAAAGACTATTCTCCTTTTGTACTCTAGACTCTTGAGTCAGAAACTCCATGTTCAGAAGCTCTCCAGGAGCAGTGAATCATGGATTTCTACAAGGGAGCTTGGTGACTGGGAGAAGAGATAAAGGAACGCCTTAGGAAGGAGGCTGAGTTTTAGCTGAGAGTTGACTGAGAAGACTGAGCCATCCAGGCAAAGATTCTGGAAAATTGCAATGATAGTCCTGGCCAGCAGGCATGGGGCCAGGTGAGGAGATGGCAGGGAACCCAGCGTGAGCGGCTCTGTGCACAAATGCTCTCAATTCAGTAATTAGACCACCCACACTGATGAAGAGATAAAGCACCAAGACCAGCTCTGTAATGAAGTTGTTCATTAGCGTTGGCCACAGGCATCAAACCGTTGCACCAATGTAGAAACCTACTTTAGTAAAACTTAAAAACCAAGAAACAAACACTTGAGACAATGCCTATGTGCCAGAAACATGATTAGTATCCACATAGGGGATAAATAAGGACTACCTGACATCCCTTCGCCTTGCCCCAGACCTATGATATTCATTTGTGGAGCTAGGGACACTGCATCTTAGCAGGTTCCCGGGGTGACTGCTCGGCTCATTAGATTCTGAAAACTCTGATGATCAAGTCAAGTGCAAATACAAATAAATTGCCTTCAAGGGAGTAGAAAATGAGATACATCAATTCTTTCCAGCCAAGTTTGTCTGTTTCAGTCCTAAAATTCTCAGCAGGACCAAGTCTACATCTGATTTTGTGTCCATATTTCTAGGAATATACCTTCCCCTCACTATGTCTACATCTTAGCCTGAACAGAAGACAACGATAATCCTCCAGGATGCTTCAGAATCAAATTCTATCTGACTTTTCCCTGACTGTATGATCACAGACACAAGGTTTCACCTCTGAATCTTAATGTATTTATTTGTAAAAAAAAAAAAAAAATTAAAGGAATGGAGAGAAATTGCCTATGAAGGACATATTAAGATATTGAAATGAGGAAAGTGTAATTGGAAGTTAGTAAGCAATCAAAAAATACTGGTTTGGATATATATGTGATTGGGGGAGCAGGATGGATGACTAAGTTTTTTGGGGGGTTGGTGGGGAATAAGTCAAATGGTCCTGTTCTTTCCTTTGATTCTTTCACACAGTCCTGAGTAATTTAATAACCATTCTGAAAACCAGTAAAATCCATCACTTACTTGATCCAGACACATGCCAGTCTTTACATTCTCTGATGGAAATGTCATTATCTAAACTGATCTTAATTCTTCCACTATGGGCTTTGTTGTCAAATGTTATCTGTGAAGAAAAGGAAACACATCAGCAACAAACCTATAGCTTTTGAAGCCAAGATACTTCTGGTCATTAATTAGCAAACAATTCTCTCAAACGGACAGGTGACCAGGGTTCTTATCCCAACATGTTGCTCATTCTTTTCAACCTTCAGAAGATCCCTTATTTCTCCGCCAAGTAAAATGGTTAAACTAGATATTCTATAGAAAATTTCTAGTCTCTAAAATCCTTTGTTTCTAGAACAATATTGAGGCCCTGGACGACTTTAAAAACAAGATCATCCCCACTACCTTCATTCTAAGTATCTCTAAGGTGCCCTTTTGATGCTAATAACAGCAGGTGGTACACTGGGGTTTCCCAGTTCAGGACAAATTTTCAGTACTATTGTAATTCTTACTAGCACAGAGGTTCATTATTTATTGAGGTGTTTCCAGTGGAGCTTTTCTGACTCCATTCTAGCCTAGCTTTCTGAGAATGCACAACCTCTCTTGCTTCAAGACTGACTATCTCAGGACACCAGGCATCAAGTAGGACAAAGTCACACCAGACATCTCTCATAGCCTTTTGTTTCCCCACTCTTCTACTTTCCCAAAGTAAGGGCTTGGAGGGCAAGGCAGAGGAATGAACACTGTATTTATCTGTTTATACTTAGAGCCTTCTCTCCTAAACCCAAATGAAAAGAGCACTTTAAAAAAAAAACACCTGTCATTTAAGTGATATATAGCGGTCTCTTCATAGGAGTAATCAGACATCAGTTCAGATAAAAGGTTTCAAATGAGTTTAATGAGTCTAATCACTCACATTAGACTACAAGCTCCTTTCCTTGACAAGCAATCCTGGGCATTATCAGCATCTGCCCATCTCCACAGCTGCTGGAGGACCCAGCCCAGGGCCTCACACAGGTAGAGATGCTCAGCGTTACTTGAGTGAGTCAGAAATCCATGCCAAGGAGAAAGCATGTTCTTCCCACAAAAAGCCTCAGGATCTTAAAATGGTAACTGCTCATTAAATACCTGTTGTGTAAATAAACTTAGGCTTAATGCCAATCACATCTCAGTCAGTTTGAAAGTTTATTTCTTCAACGGAGAATAAAAAGAATAGATGGCATTAACAATAGATTAGATAAAATAGAAAAAATTGAAGATATCATACAGCAACTGTAGATTAAATGAGTGAAAAAATAAAAATGAAATATTTGTTCAGTGATAGAATAGTTGAAAGCAATCATTAAACGGTAGATTTGCGCTACAAGAAATGTTACACAAAGTCCTTCAGAAAGAAGAAATGATAAAAGAGAGAAACCTGGACCAACACAAAAGAATAAAGCACACTGGAAATGGTAGTGACTTTGGCAAAAATAAAGACTTTTTTTCTTATTATTTAAATTGCTTCAAAAGATAATTGACTAAATAAAAGTTGCCAATAATGTATTTTATAGTTTATAACACACATGGATATCGATTGGATGACCACAACAACAAAAGCTGACATGCAAATGGAAAAATATTGTTGTGAAGTTATTATATTCTCTATGGGGTGATATCACTTGAAGGCAGACTTTATAAGTCAGATATGTGAACCATAAACCATAACATGACACAAAAGTTATAGCTACAAGCTAACCAATAACATAAAATTGAATCATAAAAATAATTAACCCAAACAAGGCAGAAAAGAGGAAAACAATATTAATAATTACATATACTTTAAACAGTCTATGGACTCTGATTAAAAGGTAGTGATGGTGAAATTAGATAAAAACTCAAGATTCCACTATATGCTTCCTAAAATGCAACTCTCTTTAAATATAAGAGACAAGTTAGTTAACAAAAGAATATAAAAGACACATCACTAACATTAATCAAAAGAAAATTGGTGTGGCTATATTTCATCAGACAAAGTAGATTTTAGGGCAAAGAATATAACCAGAAGTAAAAAGTGACATTTCATCACATGGACATAAAAATCCTAGATACTTATATATCCAATAAAAAGTTTCAAGACACATGATGCAATAATTTAAATCAATGAACATGAATTAATGAATATGAATTAATGAATATGAAAGAATATAAATGCACCACTTTTACACTAAAAATACAACTGGACACACATAGACCAAGTTTAATAAATAGTTTTTTAAAAAAGGTTTAATCAAATATTCAAAAGGTTTAATCAAATATGTACTACATGCCAAATATGACATAGGTCCTAATATATGTTATCTTCTATGTTGATAACATTTTTGTCTGGTAGGTGGGCATTAATTCTATCAAACAAATGCAGAAGCTGAAACTCAAACCAATTTGCCTAAAGTTACATGGCTACTAACTGGTAAGCTGGAATTAAAACCTAGTCTTGTCTAGTTATAGAAACTACCTAAGTGTCCAAAGGAAGATGAATGGATTAAGATGCAGTATGTGTGTGCATCATGTGTGTGCACACGCATACACACACACTGGAATACTACTTGGCTATAAAAAAGAGATAAAATCTTGCCATTTGCAACAACATGGATGGAATTGAAGGGGATCATGGTAAGCAAACTAAATCAGAAAGAGAAAGACAAACAGCAGATGATTTCACCCACAAGTGGAAATCAGAGAAACAAGACAAAGGAACAGAAAAACTAACCAAAGTGAAGCTTAATAAACTGCTTATAGAATTGAGGCTACCAGAGAAGGAAGAAGGGAACATAAAGGGAGTAGCCCCAATGGGCTGTGGTGGAGAATAATGAGTGCTCTGGTGGTATGTGGCGTGGTCACTATACACCTAAAGATTTTGAACCTACACAGCTGAAGTCAGATAAAGTGTTAGCAAAAATGTTTCCTTAATAAAAATAATACAAAAAAATTCAAGAGTCTAGCCTTAAGCTGGGCACAGTGGCATGTGTCTGTAAGCAACAGCCTATGGAGTTGCAGCTGGGGATTGCGATTCCAGACCCACCTGGGGCAACATAGCGAGATCTAGTCTCAAAAAAAAAAAAAATAGCTGGGTGTGGTGGTGCATGCCTGTAATCCCAGCTAACTGGGAACCTGAGGCTGGGGATTGCTTGAGTCCGTGGCACCACAGGCAATGTGAGCCTGCAGTTCCATGGGCAAAAATAGCAAGACTTAGTCTCAAAAAAAAAAAAAAAAGTCTAAGTTTGCCTGACTCCAATTCCCTGTATATATGCTGCATCAGTTCATATTTACTTATAACAATAAAGGTGCCCTCATGTTTATTTATAAACTACCTCACAGGATATAATTTTACTACAATTCCATGAGATGCACTGCCCAGCTAACAAGACACAGCACAGGAATGGCTTGAGATGGTTCTACACTAAAAGCAAAAATGTAGCATCTACAAATGGGCAAGAGTGTAATATCTACATGTGGGCAAGAGGCCAGCTTCTTTTTTCCACTGTATGGAGTCATTGGAATGGATCTAGATTTCACAAGTATTTCATTTACTAATTCAACAGATATATTTGAGGTGCCTACTATGTTCTTTGAAGGATAGAAAGATTAATAAAACGGTTCCCACCTTCAAGGAGCTTTGATCTAATAGAGTTGAAGATAAACATACAGAAAATTTTAAAATAATGGAGAAGTTGATAAGTCCATAAAAAGTACAAAATCGTAAACAAAAAAGCATAACCTAGGAGTTCAGAGCACAGAATGTGTACTTCTTAACTGAAGAATCACAAAGGGCTCCATAAAAGAGATGTCAATTAAGCTAAGCAAGAAGATTTACAAAAATTCTGAAAAGAGTTACTATTTCTCAATGGGGGGTTGTAGGGAACAGGAGAGAAGGAAGGAGAGATGGATAAGACTGGATAATAACTCAACTAAAAAAATAATATTGCATATTCATAATTTGTTGGTTAAATTGGGATCAAAATTCATAATCCAGTCAACGCAATCTTAAGTTTTAGTGCTTTTTCTTTTTTTTCTTTTTGAGACTAGGTCCCGCTATTTTTGCCTGTGGAACCGCAGGCTCACGTTGCCCGGGGTACCACAGACTCAAGCAATTCCCAGCCTCAGCTTCCCAGGTAGCTGGGATTACAGGCACGCGCCACCACACCCAGCTATTTTTTTGGAACTAGGTCTCACTACGGGCCCCAGGCGGGATCGAACCATGATCCCTAGCCCCGGCCGCTTCATAGGCTGAAGCTTACAGGCACAAGCCACCGTGCCCGGCCTACTTTAGTGCTTTTTTCTTGTTAAATCATATGCATAGCTATACATTATACTACATTCTGAATGTTTTTAAACCACAATCTCTGAAAGCATCATTTCTTACAGTTAATGAATTGAATAGACAGAGCTTTTATTACAAATAACTGCTAAAGTAATAGAAATCTGGATCATATGAAAGTGAGTTGTACCAGCGCTGTGCTGCATTCAACACTGAGTCACTAACTCTAATCTCAGTAAGGTAACGTGCAAATTCACATGAGCACCATCTCTCCCGCTCTATAGAACATTAAAACACTATTTGCAACTAGAATATAGGTAACAGATTAGTGACAGTGGAGGGTGAGAACCAACCCAGAGACTCATAATAAAAGGAAAGACACTAAACAATCATCAGAAGCCTGCAAATAGGTACCGGGCATGGTGGCACATGCCCATAAGCAACAGCCTATGGAGTCACGGCTGTGACTGGGGATCTCGGTTTGAGACCTGCCTGAGGCAACATAGTGAGACCTAGTCCCAAAAAAATAGCTGGGCATGGTGGAGCAGGCCTGTAATCCCAGCTACCTGGGAAGCTGAGGCTGGGGATTGCTTGAGTCCGTGGTACCCCAGGCAACATGAGCCTGCGGTTCCAGAGGCAAAAATAGCAAGATCTAGCCTCAAAAAAAAGAAGAAGAAGAAGAAGAAACCTGCAAATATCCACAGTAAGGGAACTCAGTAACAAGAGCCCTTAGTAGTAACCCTAAGCAAACCTCCACATATATGCTGCTAAGTCTAGAACTTACAATCCCCTGTTCCTTTTGTATTTGGACCCCAAATCTTGAAGCCAGGTATTGTTCTAGGTACAGAAGACACACTAGTGAACAAAGGAAGGTCCTTAGCCTCATGGAACTTTTGCTGAAGTCAGAAAACAAATAATAAGTAAAAAGGCTCCTACAACAAAATAGAGCCATTGGTTGCAAAGCTCCCTCAATGCACATTCAAGTGGAAACAACCTGCAGATTTGATCATACCTTAGTATAAGCAGACAAAAGCTATAAGTAGGTTAAAACGCACACACATACACATACACAATAGTTTCCTGATATCAGAACCAAATTCAGAGCCGTTCACACTCACAGTCAGAGTAAAGTCGTAACAGTCAGGAAGCTCATGGTGACGAATAGTCTGCAGATTAATGGCTTTCAGTTTAAACTGCAGCTCCACCGTCAGGAGCCTGGAAAACAAAGACTATTTCAGTGCAGTGAAAACAGATACACACAAACAGGTGACAATCCATCTGCTCCCCCTCACCTGTGAAAGTCCAGTGTTAAGTTGAGCTTATTTTCTTCCAGTGATCCAATGCGAAAAGGTTCATCTGGCTCCACAAAGAAACATTCTACCGTAAAAAGGAACAAAAATTATGCTAGCACCTAAGACAAAGCTACTAGCTATTCACATACCAGTATTTTTCTGAGTTAGTTTTTAAGAGTTAGAAATCAGTATCACTTGGTTACGATGATGTGTTTTCAAAATGTGTTTCTGGCATTTCTGGAACACGTAGAAGGTAGAGGAAGCTCTGCACACTCTCTCACTAGTATTCAATAAAATGTTCTCTTTCTTTTTATCCTTTTAAGTTTAAATATTGAGTCTTTCCACTCTTTTTGTACCCTAAGTAAAGGTTAGAAGCATTTGTAGATCTTAAGTCAAGGTTTTCTAAGTTTAAAGTCTCTCTTTTTTTAAAAAAAGTGGGGGGGGAACCTATTATGCATTGACAATTTTTCCTAAGTAGGGACTTAAAAAAGGAAAGTATTTTAGGTCCTCACTAATCAAAACTCTACTATCATTATCCTTCTGAAAACAAAACTTCTTAGTGACTATTGCTGAAAGTATCTGAATACTTATTTTTTTAATTCAATGATCTAAGCTAAACTTTTAGATACAGATTGCGAATAGAACTTTCTTAATGAGAATAAACTGTGTTATTCCAATAACTGTGTTATTCCAGGTTCTGTTTTTCCCTAATATATTCCCCAAAGATACTGAACAGTTAAGTGCTATTGTAGAGAGGGAGTTTTATATACATCAAGAATTTGCAAGCATAATGCTTTATAGAGATAATATTTGTCTTAGTTTAATGGTTTAGCCAGCATGAGATGCAGTGGAATATCATATAAGATCATAGACTCATGGGTCAAATTTTAGCACTGTCTCTTACCAACTCTATGCTGAATAGGCCACTTATTTACTTTGGTTTTCTATAGACTTTAGTTTTTTATAAAGTTTTCTATAAAATAGGGACAATGACAAATCATAGTGTGTGTGTGCATGTTTGTGTGTGTGTGTGTGTGTGTGTGTAGAATCATGGGTTACAGTAAAGGGTTTAGAACAGTACCTGACACATAACTCCTATATGGTTCGTACTATAACCTAATAGACCAAATCATTGTTTTCAGAAATGAAATTTCTGATTTTAAATACAAATCAAGGAGTTGAAAAAAAGCAGTTCTAGCTTATAGAAGAACATCACCAGTTTCAATGTCTGGATCAATATCAAAGGTATCATTCCCAGGACAGATGTTTCCTTGCTTGTAGAAGCACTGACAGATGGCCATTGCAGACTGCTCCACACCCTTGTTCTCATAAGCATGATTCCCAACTGAGATGTTGCGTAGTTGCAAGTACTTTAATCAAAGTGAGAAATAGAATATGTGAGCACCAGGGCAGAAAGGAAGTCAAGATTCTCCTCCTTCCCTGTCTTAGAAATGGGACTATTTTCTCCCCTCCTCTGGGTGGAAACAGTTTTGTTGTCTCACAGAATAAGGAATCTGCTATTGTGCATCATGACGTGGAGGGACAAGAGCATTTATGAAGCAGAGTTCTTGGTTCTAGTCTCATTTCAGTGACCTTGGCCAAGCTATGGACTTCAAGAGTTTCTGATTCCCTATCTGAAAAATGAAAGACCTGAGCCATATAATCCTTTATTCTTTTAAAGAACTATGTTCAGTAATTGATTTTCACATTCAGTGTAAATCATAATATGTTTAAACTATTTCCTATAAGGTCATTGTTCTAGTTGCCACTGTAACAAAGGGGAATATAATTATTTCTGGTCAACAAGTAAAAACAAAACAAAACTATGCTTTATCTTTGTTAGAATACAGTTTAGTTAATAATACAGTAATATTCCCTTTTTTATTAAGTCCTCTATATAAAATAAGATGCTACTTTTATAAATGAATCTTGTGGTATCTTCAAATCATTGTCAGCTTGAAAGCAATGAGTATCTGAGATAGAATACAGTGTTGACTGTGAACAATATGTTTCAGTATTCTAGTGATACAAAGATAAGGATATGGTACCTGTCTCTTGGGATGGCCATAAAGCTCCATGCGAAACATGCTGTGATAAAGGAAATCATTTCTAATTTGGTTCTAAAGGGTCCAAAGCTGAGCTCAGTTTTGTTGATCTGATCAGTAAATGAGCATCCTGCTATCAGATTTGGTGCTTTTTTCTCACTTCTCATCTAGTTTTACTTCTCCGTGGTGTTTGAAACAGTGGACAGCCTTCTCCTTCACAGGATACTTTCTTTACTTGACTTCTGAGACACAAACTGATCCTTCTCAGTCTCCTTTGCTAACTTTCCCTTTTATCAACCTCTACATCTCCAAGTGCCCTGAGATTCAGTCTCTTTGTTCACTCTCCATAAATGATCTCAGAAGCTCAGACCTATGTTTTAAACATCAGGTATATGCTGATGACTTCCAAATTTACATTTCCTGACCTCCCCACTGAATTCCAAACATGGGTTGCAATGTCTTCATACAATACCCATGGTATCTAAAAGAAATCCTAAATATAATGTACACACAGAGAGACACTTCATTCACAATAATTCCCTTCTCAACAAACAATCCCATAAGCCAATCAGCTGTTCATGTTAAAACCTAGGGAAGACAACTTACTCTCCTCTTTCATATTCCACTCCCAAACCACCTGGAATCCTACATTACTTTCAAAATATGTGCAAGTCTGATACTGTTTCCTTGTCTTCACTGCTATTGCCCTAACCCACAACACATGCATCTCTCACCAGCCTCAGTTAAGCCTCTGAAATGGTCTTCCTGCTGCCAGCCTGGTCTTTCACCAGACCTAATATCCTCATAGAATTGATAAAATCATTTCAATTTTGCCCAGTTATTGGTTTTGGCCCCCTGTCTGTTATCAGTTGTGGCTCTTTGTGGTTTGACCTGACATCAGTTTTGGAATACACCAACAATTTCATAACCTTGAAGAAGTGGATAAATTTATAAGACAGTATAGTTACCAACACTAAAACAAGAAGAAACAGAAGAGTGAATACAGGATCATAGTTATGGAAACTGAAAACAAAAACTAAGTGCTTAGCAGAAGCACTGCAAACAGAAAGCCTAGGTACCATAAATTCAGATTTCATCCTGGCAGTTTACCATTTCACAGTACATATACTATCTCTAGATAATGAAGAGATAAGATTTCAGAATACTAATATTTTGAGGAAGAGTTATAATTCTGAGATGTAGTCTACAAACAAACCTAGTTTGTAAGTAACTGACTTCAATGATACTTATGACATAAGATATTTAGGTTCTTCAAAAGTTACTGTTAATAACAAAAACAAATTGATTTGAAACTCAAAATAAGAATTTTACTCAATAGAGACAAGATTTTTGTCAGTTGATGAGAATTACAATACAATCATTGTCAGAGGTCATATAAAGGTCTTACTTATTTTTAAAATTAGTTTTAAGGTCTTAATTGCTATACTCTATAAAAGCACCCTGTGCTCTGCAAAGCTAATAATCTAACTAGTTGTTAAGGATCCTTAAAAACATTTATTAAACCTTGAACACTTAATGACTATTCACAACCAAGGTCATGGGTTAGCAGTTTTAAATCTTTGAAGATCCCATGCTAAACTCTAACTCCAGTTCTCTTAGTTAAGCCTTTAAAGTTTCTCTAACAACATGTTACTAAAACCAAAAAGATTTACTAAACAAGAACTTTTCTTGAGTTTCAGATTTACTGAAAACAATTTTAAAATTACTTCATACATGACATTTCACACATTTATACATTTTATAGAGTGTATATTTTTCACATTTATACATGTTGTTACATCAATGCTTGTCTTTGTACACTTGAATATCAGTTTCTATTAGCCACAGTGCTACAATTTTCCACTCTATTCTTCCTCCCAAATAAAGACTATACATGTTGATTTACCTGTTTCACTGCAAAGATGATCTGATCATACACATCACTTTGCGTATACACTGCATAGGTATCATCCATTCGGTCCATATATCCCTTTAGGAAGAGGTGTTTAAATGCTATAGTGTTCTCTTCTTTGAAAGCTACTACCATTTGGTTACTTAGCCCAAAAAAGACCAACTTGAAAGAAAAAAAAATAAGTGAATAATAAGCAGACAAAAAGGTAACCAAATAAAAGTTTTAAGAAAATGATTGCTATAGTTATTCAAGATTTAGTCTAATTAATCCTGAATGTATTCAACAGAAATTAAAGTTTTGGTAGATGTGAATTAATTTGTCCTTAAAAATAAGGTGAATTTTAGTATTAAAATGAGAGAAAGATACTTTGTATATTATCAACATGTGTTTTCATGTATTATCTCACTTACAACATTGTTCCCACCAACAAAAACTTTGGGAGTTGAGAAGTCCTTTAGAAGTTGAGAAAAGCGAAGTCAATAAGGAAATAGAAAGGTTTCCTTAGAGAAAAAAGGGTGATAGAAACCCTGAAGTATGTGCACAACTGGAGCAGAGGACATTTGAGGAGACAAGGGAAAGGTGAGAAGAGTATAGAACTTAGCACTCTGGGAGCACGTAGAGGAGACCAGAATAGTTCAACTAAAGGAACATAGTTCCTTTAATGAGGAAATACATAATGAGGAAAATAGTATGAGCGGGAAAAGTGGAGTCAGGTGTTGCATGGAAGAATCTAAAATGAATTCTGTAGGCTCTAAGATGGTTTTGAAGGTATATAATTTGATGTAAGAACTATCATAAATAAACCTAACTTCTATAAGCAATCATTATTCCTAGTTCTAATTATAAAAACCAAGACAATAAAACCAAAAATAAAAATATCCTTTTATCCTTAAAGCATATTAATATAATGTATCCTAATATATTCATAAAATACAATATAACAATATGTTCACACAAGATTGAACCCAGCATTTTACATAAAACTCAAATGTTCACACACAAAAAACTTAATTAACTGCATTGCTATCAAATCAAAAAATTATTCTATTCATATCCCAATCTTACCATACTCTAAGTGTTTCACCTTCCCTTCCCTCCCAAACTACTTCAATTTTGCTCTTTCACTCTTTGCTTGTTTTTTCACACACACACACACACACACACACACACATAAAGAGAGAGAGAGAGAGGGAGGGAGGGAGAAAGGGATGGAGGGAGGAGGAAGGGAGAAGGGAGGGAGGAGGGAGGGAGGAGGGAGGGAGGAGG
>PVHY01013196.1:0-42092 GCA_004024945.1 Uropsilus gracilis
ATCAAAAACTCCTGAATTTAAAATAAAATCTCTCCTACTTTCAATTCCTTTGAGGCCACTTCTGTTCCAGACCATTGTGCTAGTTTTTGTACAGTCTCTTCTACATCTTGCCTTTCCATCCATGACCCCTTAGACACGTCAAAGGCAAAGTATGTAGCTTTTCTCTTTGGTGTCTTCTCCTCCTCCCTCCATCATTCCACTCTCAGAAAAGTCTCTCAGATGATTCATAGTGAATGGTCACTGCCACAGTGGGAAGAATTTTGTAGAAAAAGCGAACTGGAGGGGGGCAGTCTAACTCTGGAGTGTCATGCTCCAAGAGGTTTTGTGGAAAGGGTGTGCTTTTAGTTTTGTTTCCACTTTGAGATTTTAGCAGCAGAATGTTCTAAGTTTCCCAAACCCGTATGATTGTGCCTGGATGATATACTTAGGGTTTTTGCCAGATTCTTGTGACTAATTAGTAAGACATTCAATTTAATTATTTAATGCCCAGATCGGACTTGAATAAAAGTTTAGTTTTCTGGGACTGATCCTACATTTTCTTTATCATCATGGAATTATTCTTTCAACACTAATTACTAAGTGTAAATATCTTTAAATCTTGTAATCTAGTATTTGTGTCCTCTGGCATTTTTTTGACTTCCTCTCTTTTGTGACAGTATGAAAAATAGATATAATAGGAAACTGGCTACTATATTCATCTTGCTCTCTTGTTGCAGGTACTTTGTGATCACTAAGATAAAATAGCATTTTGAGGTCTGGCCTAAAATTTTTGTGCTTCTGTGCTCACTTTGTCCATAACTGAGGTTGTAAAACAGAAGCTATAGTTTTGTATTTGTCTCTCTGCATTTGATGAAAACCTTTATCTTTTGTATGAGTGCAAACTATTTCCAACTTTATTTAGGAACTAATTAATTTAATTTTGAGGTTCCTGTAATTAAAGGAGCTCTGTTATAATTAGTTTATAGAGATAATAAGACTAATTAATTTCATATAACCCATGTTTTTAGAAAACAAAGAAGCTGAACTATACTTTTTAAGAAAAAAATTTCTTTTCACTGAGAGCTAGGAAATATTTTCTATAAGAATCCAATCAAGCCAAATCCTGAGATAAATCAGATTTTAAAAAATTTAATTTAAAACCACACAGACTTTTCCCTGATGAAATTATCAGGTTCATGTTTGTTTTGATTTTTTTGACACTAGTTTATCTGAACTTCCTAGCTTTCTTATACCACTTTATTGATAAAGTAGGTTAACCTAATATTTATGATTGCAAATAATTTAACATCTAATCTAATTGAATCCCAAGTCTGAAAAATAGTTTTTTATTGGTCAGCTTAAAATATAATTTCCAAGATACTTAGTTAACTTGACAACGTTGATCTAATATTACTTAGTTAACAAATAATATTTGGGTGACATTCTAAACATGGCCCATTGTCCTCATAGAATTTGGGTTTTCTAATTTTGCATAGACATGAACAATTACTAATACTCCTACTTTAGTAGAGAGACTATAAACACACCAAAGCAAACACTTTACAAAGAAAAAATACTCAAAACAACAGTTATATGTATTAAAATCCCAGGCTTACAGGAAAACCTCAGAAATCCTATATTTTCTTAGAACAGTAAAGAATAAAGATTTCACTATTTCTTATAAAATAGCAGAAAAATCACAAATTGTACAAGTCACAAAAATTGGTGAAAAATTAATCTTGTCAGAAGTATGAAAAGTACAATGATGAAAGGAAAACCAAATAAAATAATTCCATCTATTCCACTGAGCAATTTTATTGTTTCAAGATGAGGAAAAATGTAGAAAATCATCTGTGTAATGAACTGCATTCAAGCAAATTTTCATGACAAGTAGACATGAGTACTCTTTTGTGTTAAAAGAAAAAAAAAAAAACTCTCCTGATTTTCTACATAAGGACTCTATAGGGAAAAAAAAATTCACAGAGGAAATAGAATTTTCAAAATTACTGATAGCATTTCCACTTCCATGTCAATAACAAAGTTTGGAATAACCCTTCTGCTATAAATGATTGGAAGAGTGAACAGAATAAAGGAAACACATGTATGGAGTAGAAATACACTGAAGGCCTGTGCAAACAAGTGGGGTAAGAATGAATCCGACTTTCTTTCCAGAGAAAAATCAAGACTGCAGCAGACATAGTGACATTCTAAACATGGCCCACTGTCCTCATGAAGTGAAATTGACCAGAAATTTGGGGGAGTTGGTCAAGGGGTCAAAAATTAACAGGACAGAATATGGAAAAGGAGGGACATTTGGAGTCTAAGAATTGTAAGATCTGCATAAGACCCTCTTGAGTTACAGGCTGGTTGGAGAGTGATGCATGTGGTGAGTCCTCACCAGGCTCTGGAAAGAACAGTTTGTGAGAACAGAGAACTTTCTTCATGGGATGGGTCAGTATAGAGTTAATGCCCAGTCTGCATGTTTTTTAAATCCAGAGGCTTTCTTGATACTGATAAGATAAAATTTTCTTCTGAGACTGTGTACTTAGTAAGCTGCATCTTGATCCTAAAACTTAAAACAGATGTAAAATTCAGTGATTTTAAAAATCAAAGATTTAAAAAACTTTGAAAAAAAAAATATATATATATATTAAGAGTATTTTCTATGATATTCCAAGCATCACTATCAGATATATATGAATCTGCCATTGACTGGTCAGGGAATCTGTATTTTCTTACCCATAAAATGGAAACAATAGCCTTTTGAAACAGGAATAAGATATTTGTGGGAAATAAATGAGATAACTTAGCATAGTATCTGGTACACAGATTTTAGTTGGCTTGTATCTAGAGTTAATCAAGACAAATTTGGTTCTTCATCTCTTCAACACCAATGACAGTTTAAAAGTCACTATTTCCTATACTGTCTGTTAAATATGAAATGATGTCATCATAAATTCTTAAATTGTTATACTTTGTGGTTAGTGGAAATTATTCAAAGTGTATTTCAAATATAATAAAATATTTTTCAGAAATCTATGTTAAAATCATAGGGATATAAGATGTTTTGCAGTTTGAGTTCAAAGATGTGAAAAATTGAGAAAATAGAACATAGACATGTAAAAAAGGACAATGTTTATGCATTTAAATGAATATGTGTAATGAAAAGACAAAAAAAAATTTCTTATCTTGTTCTTGCCTTCCCAGATAGACCTAAAGCCACTCTTCCCAGTCTTCTTAAATTTAAATCAGGGCATATGACCTCTTTTGGCCAATAGTTTAGGATGTGAGTCACTTCAGGACTGAGACAGAGAACAGTTCCACTCTATCTTCCAGTTCTCTCTGTAGTTGTCCTGGAGTGGGCCATGTTGCTACAATATGCAAGTCTGAAAGCCTACTCACAGCTTGGGGAAAGTGGTTCCTGGGAATACCACTAGATCAGCAGTGAACTTTGCATGTATAAGCAATTAACTTTCTTGCTAAGCCTCTGAGATTTGGAGCTTTGTTAATGTATTTGAGTAGTCCTTTCATGATTAATACACCATCATTTCATATGGAGAATATACTGAGAAAATATGGAGACTACATAGAGAAAACTTTAAAAGTCAAATGGAAATTGAAAAAAATAATAATAATAATAAATAAAAGTCACTATATGCTTGTTCTAAACCCAGATTTTTTTTAAAATAAGGTCACTGTGGACCTTTGCTCAGAATGCCAGAAACCAGAAACCCCTTCAGTCTAATACTCAGACACTAAGGAAGTGAACTGCCTAAAGATAACCTAAAATTGCAACTTGTGTTGACATTTAAACAAATGCTTCACTTAAACAAAATCAAAAAATGTCTTGGACCATTTAAACCCACCTTTGTGAAGCATGAAAGCATACATTGAAGCCCATGAACTCTGGGGTTAGAAAGACTTCCACATTTACTAGCATGAATCCAAACCCCAGGAGAAATTAAATCGTCCCTTTAAGAAACACAGAGGATGAAAAACCAAATTAGCCAAAACCAAAGATACTACTATTGCTTGAAAAAGAAAAATGTCTCATTCTGTTACCTTTTGATGTTTGATAGGTTTTTATGATGATTTGTTTCTGTTACTTAAAAAAAATGAATCTGATGCCCAAATGCATAGCATTTATGTCCTCCTAACTATGAAATTTAAAAGTACAAAAGCAGGAAAACAGACTAAGAGAACTTATGGTTTACTAAAATGGAGTGGTATACCTTAAGACAATATATAACATAAAACCCTGCTTTTCAAACCTCATTGAATGTTAGCATCCCCTAGAGTGGTTTAAAATATATATATATATTTATACACACACACATTTATATATACAAATATATATTTACTTATTTATTTATATATTGTATATATTACATATATATATTTATATACACATTTATATATACAAATATATATTTACTTATTTATATATTGTATATATTACATATATATATATGAAAGAATGCTGAATTTCAAGTCTGGAATTTAATTAGTATCTACAGTGACCAAAATATTTATATTTTTAAAAGCTTTCTGAGGTGATTCTAAAGCTTAGCAAAGTTGAAGAGCAATGAAAGTTTTAAGGGGCCAATTGGCAGGGTTTAAACCTGGCTGTGTTTTACTGTTGCAGCGTACACTTGAGCACATTGTTGAAGGGATCCAAGATTTAGTTGCTACGATACATAATTTATTTCTCACTCCTTGGCACAACACTGATCTTCTTCTATTTACTTGTGAAATCTTTTCTAGAAAATATTGAAAGGAACAACACTTTGCTGTGTCCTGTCAATACATATGTTCCTGATGTTCTTAGAACCCACAGGATGCTCTGGGTCAGTGCAAGCTGGTGTTAGAGCCCATGGTCATCACTCTGTGCTACAGGTTATTTGGGCAAATTACTGCAAACTGTCCACTAATGATTGTTGTTTCTTGGTAGGAACAGTGTTTTGTAACCAGTGATATTAAGTCCACTAAGGCCTAATAGCTGTCATTTACTTATATTTCATTGAACTCAAATAATAATAAAAGAATTTGTCTCTCATAATCGCAGTGACTGCCATGATCTTCACATCACCTTAAAAATAACAAAATGCTTAGGGTCATGTCCTTGCTCTCCCTCTTTCTTTTAGAAATGAATTAAAAAGTCACTCAAAATCCCATGCTAACTAAGGTTAATGAAAATCTTAAACTCAGTCTTGGAGCTCAAATCCTACTTTGATGTATGGACTGTATCACTACACCATATAATATTGTAACCAGATATAAATATGTAAATAAAATAGTAAAAATACGTGTTTTTCATTAAACCAGTGCAAATAATCCAGCAAAAATTCATTTCAAGATCAATATTTTGTTTTTAATGTGAGTGGGAATCTACCGCTTATATACATAGATAAAAATAATAAATAATAGGAGGCCATTGGATGGGTGAGTGCACAAGCACAGACCTGAATGGCCTGTGTCCCTTTGACCACCATGCTTCAGCTGATAGCTGCCCCACATCCCATATGCCAGGTTCCTCTCTGCCTTTCCCAGCTGGGGTGTGGGAGGAGCTGGGGCTCTCCACAAGGCAATCGCAGGGTAAGTGTGTGAGCACTCAAAAGCCTGAACCCTGCTGGGGAGTGGGTAGCTGGGGAGGTGGACATCGACCCCCTCTGGTTTACGCCAGCTCTGGTCAGTCCTCATCATGAATAAGGAAAACACTAATAACCCAACCCAACTACAGATGCAGAACAGGTGAGGAAGAGTATGAATAAAGGCCCTGGACTCACACACCTCCTAAGCAGGATCCCAAAAATGCATGGAGAGATTCATCGAACACAGGACCTTGAGGCCAATCATAGAGACTACCTAGCAGAATTACACCTACAACAACACCGGGTGGGGAACTAAAATCTTAAGTGAGAGGTGCCTTAAGCAAGAGCAAGGCACACCCTCTTTCCACAGGGGGAGGAAGGTTGTAGAAATATGTCAGCAGTCCCAGCAGAGCTGCTAACCAAGACAGAGGAGACCAGTCAGACTAACCATCTGCTGATGGCTGTCCCCATGGAGGAACTTCTCTACTGACAAGACAGGGAGTCAGGTTCCCTAAGTTAAAGACAACCACAAGGCAAAGAAACAGCAAAATGAGACAAAAAACAGAATGGAGGAGATAGGCAGATCGGAAGGAGGAGGTACTGATGAGCCAGGGCTGGCTATTGTATGCAAACTTAAGGCTGGAAAACTAGGTAGCATGGTCTACCCTGTCCCAAGAACGTAGAGCCTCACCCAAGAAAAGGACATTGCTCCGGAAAAGAAAGAGACCAAAGGGCTAAACATGGGTCAACAAACAGCAATGAGAAAGGAGGCAGAGTGACCAGAGAGGGGGATCAGGGATTATTCCCCAGGGGATCAACATCCATACATTTATGGAATCTAAAAAAATAAATAATAATGAGGAATAAGCACGTTAATCCATCAATATTTATCCTTTTGGAAGAAGTTAAAAAGACCTTCCCCTTTTGTAATATATGTGATGGCAAAATGCTTATTATTTGTGTAATGATAAACCTTAATCCCCCCAAAAGGAAAATACCCTCAATTTCTAGATAACTCTACTTGAATCACAACTCCAGCTGTATTGACAGACAAGTTATTTAACTTTCCAGTAACCAGTTTCCTCATATGTCACATAGAGATGATTTTAGTACTTGTGTCACAGAGCTATTGTGAGAAATGTTTGTAAAATATGATATGAGGAAGTGTTCAAAATATTAGTTATGATGTTAGCATAGTGATTGCAGATTATCAAAATCTGAACATTGACTTAGCTTTTCTTTTTTATATGAAAAATGCAGCATTTATTTGTCCATGGTTTACATTATTTTCTTTGTTGAATATGTAAAATATGATCTAATCTTTTATAGAAATAGTATGCACTATAAAGTTTATACCTTTTGTAACCCTAAGCCATTTCCTGAAAAATTCATCACTAGACATCATAGTCAATAGAGTTATCTTAAAATAAGAAATGCTTATATGCTCAAGTGAAACTAAAAATGTAACCAAAATAAACAGAATATTTTTGAAGTAACAGCAGTCATAATATGAAAAAAAATGTATTTGATGGATGAAATTGGAATGGACTATCCAAAAAGAAATACATCCGAAGGAAAAAGACAAATAAATGACTTCACTCATATGTGGGATATAAAGATAGAAAGCAAAAGGAAGAGACAAAAACAAACCCTTGAAATCTGACTGTAGACTGAGGCCATGAAAATGGAGATGATGGGATGGGAGCAAAAGGGGTGAGGGAACCCAATGGACTATAATGATCCATATATGGAAGATTGGTGGTGTGTAATTATGACTTACGGTCTGACGAAATATATTTGAAAAGCTGGAACCTGTACCCCTAAAACATATGAAACTTTGCAAACCAATGTTACCTCAATAAAAATGAATGAATGAATGAGTGAATAAATACATACATAAATAAAATATTTACTAAATATTTACAGAGCTAAAGGAAGGACTGGTGTGAATGAGACCAGAATAGTCTGGGGGCCGATTAGGATGGTTGTGAATGCTGTATTATAAGGCTTGTTTTTCTTCAAACAAGCATGGGAAAATTGCAAGAGGCTTTAAAGCAAGGAGATGACATGACTGGGCTTGCACGAAAGGCATCACTCTAGGCATAGAACTCTGGAATAAGAAATAGAGTGAAGAATAACTGTGAAGATGGGAGATGGTGCAGAAGCTCAAAAGAGTAACACCAGTAATTTGAAACCAATGGCTGCAAGTGGAGATGGAGAGAATGATACACACTTAAGTGAGGCTTTGAATTAACCGATGGACTTGGTGAATGAGTGTATATACGGGAAGAATGTCAAAGCTGACTGGGCATAATTCTGGATAAAGTGTAGATTAGAGGAGTTTGTTTTTTGGGGTTTTTTTTTAGTTGAAATATCTGAAGTTTCAGGTATGCCTCACGTATATAAATTACATAAGTTTATCACTGGAGAGGCAATACAATCCTTCACCGTACAATCATCCCCTTTAACCCAGTTTTCTCCTATAACCAGTAGATGGTCTTATAAGAGTTTATTTTTGTTTTATTTAGCTCATTTGTTGGTTTGTCATCTCTATATACCACATATAAGTGAAACATACAGTGTTTATATTTCTCTAATTTTGACATCGTTTGTCAACTTAAGGAACTGTTGATCTTTTTTTTTTTTTTTTGATGTGTGAGATTCATTTAATTTTGGTCTTCCTTTGAGAGAAATCCCAGTAAATTTTTGATTTAAGAGGTCAAAGATGCTGTATCCATCCAGTACCTTCTCAGTGCCTTGAGTAGGCTGCCTGCCCTATGATGTCAAAGTCCCTGGGAAGAGAAGATTGCTGAGAAGTGCCTATAAGCCAGTGAAAACTACAGGATTCCTCTGGAAACACCCTGGCAACTTTGGAGAAAAAAAGGCAGGTAAAACTGAACAAAAAAGAAACAACAAGAAAATGATCTTATCTAAGTTATATAAAGTGGGATGAAAATGTAATACTTTGGCTCACATATATATTGACTCAAATTGAACATTTCCATAAATTTATACTTGTAGTGCCTCAAATTTTTCATTATTGTAACAATATTTTGGAAACAAGATTGTATCTGTCTGTTGAATGACTTGGTGACTAAAGGAATCAAAATAGAATATTCTTGTATTTTTACAAGATAGCTTTAGAAGTCATCCACTCTTTAATAATCTAATACTTTAAATTAATGCATAAGAACTTTTAAAAACCTCCTTGCTATGACCAAGTTAAGTTAGTGACACAATAAAAAGAAAGCAATTTTTTATTCTGTTGGAAATGTATTTCATTCTAAGAGTACATTGTAAAAATATTTTCTCTTGCCTACTTTTTAATGCAAAATTGACTACTATTGTGGAAGAAAAAGTATCTGAGGTAAATTAAACCATCATGCAATTAAAAGAAAAAGTGAACTTTCAGTAAATTTTCCAAGGGCAATTTTACTGAAAAGGTTGCTAATTATAATTTGAATAGGACTTTTAACCATAGAATGTTATATTCAAAATTAAAAATAGCTGGTACAAGAGAAAGATACCAAAATCTCAGTTGCTTAATAAAATAGCTTAACTTTGCGCTTACAAAGACCATCACTAGCCAAGTAACCCTTTTCAAAATAAATAATTTGCCACATAGAATCTGTGGTCTCTGAGGTTCCACAGTGGAGAAGTGGAAGCAGCTCACTAGTTCTTAAATGTCTTAGTTCACAAAATATTGGTGTCATTGCATTTCCATTTCATTATCTAGAATTAAACACATGAACCCAATATAATTGCAAGGAGATCTGAGAAATGAAGGATGGTTGTAGACCTACAGTAAGTACTAGCTATTTAATACAAGTGATAGTCAACACAGTAATTCTTCCAGGTGTATTCAAGTTTCTTAAAATTTCTGTCTATATTTCAACTCTTCATTCCAATTTACAGAAGCATTTCATAAAACACAACAAAAAACAAAGTCTCTATCTTTAATTTCTTTGAAGTAGTCATCATCGCTTATCATTAGGGAAATGCAAATCCAAACCACAATGAGATACTACTTCACACCTGTGAGATTGATCAATATAAAAAACAAAACAGAAAAAGGTACTGGGGAAGGTATAGAGAAAAAAGAACACTCTTACACAGTTAGTAGAAATATAGACTGATGTAGCACCAATGGAAAACTATGCATGTTTTTCAAAATATTAAACATGAATATATATATATGATCCAGCAATATGACTTTAAGGTATTGAACTGAAGAATACAAAAATATTAATCTGAAGGGAAACATGGCCTCCTATGTTCATTGCAACATCATTTACAAAAGTTAATCTATGGAAACAACGTAATGTATGCCCAAATACATATGAGTGGATCAGGACAATAAGATCTACTATTCAGCTATCAAAAAAGATAAACGGATACCATTTGTGACAGTATGAATAGAACATGGAGGGGATCATGCTAAATGAAATAAGTCAGAAGGAGAAAGATAAATACCTGCTGAATCTAGAGAAATTACATGAATCTTACTTACATGAATCTAGAGAACTTACATGAATCTAGAGAAACAAAAGTAAGGCCTGGATGAAACCAGACTAACAACAATCCCTGAAATGCTGACTATAGAACTGAAGCTACCAGACATGGGAGAGGCTGAAAGAGTGATAACAATGGGCACAATGGATTTGGGGCATGGACTGTGGGTACTCTGTGTGATATATAGTAACAATACCTAAAGATGGAGCTCCTACACCTCAAACAATATAAATTAATGTGATTTCAATTAAAAACAGTGTGATGGAAAACCCACTATATTTTTTGATTGAAGAACCTGAAGACACAGTTTGCGGTAAATTTAACCACTGGAAAATTAAAGAAAAATCCAAGAATAAAAGAGGTAGAAAGTGTAGCACCAAATTTGTATGTAAATTATACCTGAATAACTGACTGACGCCTAAGTCATACACATGTGTTAATTTCCAACCACCACAGCTAAGACTAGACGGATTGGTCGAGAAGGTATGCCACTGTCCAACAGGGAGCTTATCATTTGCAACACACCAGTTTAACTGATCTATCAAACATATAAACAGAGAAAAAATCTATATGACCCATAACTACAAAATACTTTCTTTCATTAATATTTTCCCCTGTTAGAACCTAGCTAATATAAACAAAGACAGTCATTATCAAAACAGCACAGGCTACACTTCAGCTTGAAACTGTTTCTGATGAAGTATCCTAAGGGGGGTGATGGTAGCACACCTCACCTGCTTATGAGCAATCCATCCACGGCCCTTACAATTTTTTTGCTATAAACCATACCTGAATGACATTAAATCACATCATTAAATTATTGTAGCTTTTTTCTTCCCTTTTTAAATTTCATTTTGTTGCGTTATAGATATGCCCACTTTTGCCTTTGTTTGCAGGAGAATCATTTTCATCATCAAGACAGGAAGAGATCTATCTGGAAGGAAAAGTTCTCATTTTCCACTCCATGTCTCAGATTTTCAAAATGAATCATGGCTGCTGAACACCAGGTTGATTATATTTTGTTTGAAAAAAATATGACTTGATACAGGGATCTGAGCTAAATGAAATGATGCTTCGGTGACTAGAAAGAGACACAAATGATCCAGTGAAAAGAGTTTAGGAGTTTAAACTTTTCACATATTATCACCAAATTTAATTATGTTTCTTTGACTATGTATTTAGCATTACATTTATTATAACAGGTATAATCGCAGTCACAGGATGTGAAAACATTTCCTGCTTATTTTCCCTGATTGTTCAACCAAATTAGGGAGAACTACATCTCCTGCATCCTCATCAAGGATTCAACCCCAGGACCTCAGCACTTTCATCTGCAGTCTCCATTATTCCCATCTGACCAGGACTTAGCTCTTCCACTGACTGGCCCCACCTCTATTCAAACAAAAGATTTCTGGTTACCTGAAAACCTCTACTGTTTCCTTTCTTTGATTGGCAGTTGATGCATAAACAAAATGCAAGATGGCACCCAAGGCGGTGACATTTTCCCTGAAGTGTCAGCTTTATACTCTGTTATCTGGCCATGTTTACCAACACTGCAGGCAACGTGATTCAGCACAGGTGGACTTAGTTTATCAAACTGAAGGGGAGGAAAAAATAGCCTTCCCTCTAAAGGGAAAGTGATATCTGAGGGTCTGATTAGCAGGTCTACCACAAAGCATGATTAATGGTGCAGGATTCTTATTCATAGAAATAAGATTTGCAATCTTTCCCCCAAAATCAATCCCCTGTGTGTGGCATGTGGTTATTAGTCACTGGTGAGAAGGCAAGAGTTCTCTTTATCAAGCTGCAGTAGCAGAAGTTTCCCTATCGCATCCTTTCAGTTTTATTAAACTATTGATTTCATTCGCCACATTCAAAATTGAATTTTTAGGAGAAAAAGTACAAACTGGAAGAGTAGGAAGACCATATTTAAACAAAATAATGACCCTGCAGGCACAAAGCACAATAAATTCCCACAAGAGGGAGTTCTGGAAATAACCTTTAAGAGAGTCAGGGATTGTGTTCTCCTAAGGCAGTTTAAAATTTGATAGAAAAGGAAAATTGCAAACAGAATTTACAAAGATAGAAATATGTGACAGAACGAAATTTCTATAACAGCTGAACTTCTTCATCAATCCAGTCTAAATATCCTCCTTGGTCAATAGGACAAAAAAAAATAGTCAAAACAAAAAAATGTTGCATTTGAAATATGCATATTTATTTTCTTGAGCACAAATTAATTTAAATTGAGATGTCACAAGTAAAGCCCCACTGGACATTCCCAAGTTCCTTGGGGGCAGGAGCAGAGTTTGTCATGACTGTTCTGATCTCATTGCTTTAGGCAAGTGCTGCACTAGATTACCTCACTCTCCAGGATCCACACAAAAGATGTTCTACCCTTTGTCTCCTGCAGTTTCCTCTCACTATGGACCTAGTCACAGTGCTTCATTTTCCAGCAATACTTCTTCTTTCTCCTTCTTTTCCTGTAGGGTTAGTCACACTTTTTTCTCCATTGGTCTTATAACCAGCACCTGGGATAGTGCACCTTCCCCATGATTGTGCAGTTCAGTGGATGTGTGCATGTGGCAGTGTACACACCTGGGCCTGGAGGAGAGAGGAGAAAGGGGTGCAGAGAGCATGAGAGAACACATGCACAAGCATGAGAGCGAGGGAGATCAAGCGAGCAAGAGAGAACAAGAGAACGCCAGAGAGAGGGGCCAGAGAAAGAGTGTGAAGATTCCTGAGGGAGAATGGTGGGTTTACCGTCTCCCAGCCTTCCAGGTCCTGGCCTGCCTGGTGAGACTGCTAAAACCAAGAAAGGTCTGCCTGGTGAGCCTGATGCTTACAATTGGTGACAAGAAAGGGATGGTTACCCAACACTTCCCAACAAGTACAGCCTCATCGTCCAGCTCTGACTCGCTTAAGTGTCTGTTACAGATTCAAGTCCTAGCTCCCTGCCCCCACACACATGCAGCCCTTGGACTAGCTCCAGGGAACTCTGTGCAAAGCAGAGTGATCAAGTGAAGCTAGACAACATAGAAGGCAGG
Source organism: Uropsilus gracilis (assembly GCA_004024945.1). Lineage (NCBI taxonomy): Eukaryota > Metazoa > Chordata > Mammalia > Eulipotyphla > Talpidae > Uropsilus > Uropsilus gracilis. The sequence goes on from PVHY01013196.1 coordinate 13,130, forward strand.
TGAGCTCTGGGGAAAGAAAAAAGAGATCTTTTTTGGTGCCCTGATTTGTCTGGTCTTGCTGGGAGGAGTCATGCAAGGAGACACATAGAGGAGAGATATGGAGATATTTGAAAGAGACACAGGGGTGAGAGACATGTGGGAGACCTGACAATGGGAGCCATTACCTGACTGTGGTAGCCCCTTTTGTCCCAGTTTTCCAGGACCTGCTTTAGGACTTTTCTCTGGTTTCTAGCTAGAAGGTTCCTTAGACTTGTGACAAACTTTTGGATCTCTGTGGCCCCACTTCTGACCAAAACACTGACAGAACATTTGTCCATGAGGGGATGAGTAAATATGGGTGATCTATTATGAAAATATTCTCTCTTACCTCTATATGCACACTAATTCTATGAAAGTTTTGGCATGCTGAGTGTCTGCTTTGTTTTTGTACACAGATGGCTGGATTCCTTAGAGCAAGTTTGGGGTTATCCCTTAGTCACAGGGTAATATTTCCTTGTATTCCCTCCTAGATGGGACATGCTCCATGTGCTCCGTGGTGCTGGTCTCAGTATAAAGCTCCTCATTGCACTGAAAATTCTTGGCTTTGTATTGTATTTGCATTTGTTTGAAATCCTATTTCCCTTATTAGAAAGTTAGCATATCATGTACCTGCCATATGTTAGGTGTTAATAAATTTTTCATGAATTAATGTATGAGTTCAATAAATTAGAGCTGGCAAAGAGAGATGAAACGCATCATTAATTTGCCAAGGGGGGAAAAAAGGCATGTTAAAAACCTGGCTTGAATTTCAAAATATATATTTATTGACTACCTCCTAGGTCTGCTCAAAGATATTAGTATTTTAATTAGGGAATTGATATCTTTGGTTTTATATCTTTCAAATTCAATCACACTTCTCTTCCTAATTATCATCCAGGCACTATACCAGGTGCTAGATACAAGAAAGTAACTGAGGCATGATCCCTCATAGCAGGGTGGTGTTGGTACATAATACTGACCTCTAATTAGATCATTGAAATATGACAATTACTTTAGACAAAGTGTGCATCATTTAACAATCTGCTAACAAGCCACTTCAAGTTTAGAAGTTCCAACAAAAGCTATTCATTATCGCATAAATCTGTGGACTGCCCACCTGGTTCCTGTGGTTTGTTTTCTGCCTAGTGCACCTCTCTAGATGTCTCCCCTGTGTGAATTAGGAGGATGGCCTGTCAACTGTGACTCAGTGTTCCAATGGAGGCTCCCACGGTTATCTCTTGTTGAGAGAGGTGACCGGGTAGGTTCAGGTTGGCCGTAATTTTCTTATATCCAGGAAGCAAGCTGAGGATAAGGATAAAGCACAATACTCAAGGACTTTTAAGTCTTTAGTTCTGTCAACTTTGCCAATGTTCTAATCACCCAAGTCACATGACAGGCCCAAGGTAATGTGAGGCTACTACCTCAGGTGTAGACAGTGGAAAGGGAGTTTTAACAGGCATTTAACAGGCTATCTTTTCTTCGTAATGCTAAGTTTTGCCTTCTGGGCTGCTGGTTGCCCCACTGAGAACTTTTTCCAAATTAAAAAAAGGTCCAAGTTAATGGGGCAGCTTTCATTATAAACCTGGAGTCCAGAGGCCTTATGTTCACTTGAAATGATAGAGGTGTGTTGTTGTTGTTGTTGTTGTTTTTTTTTGTCTAAGTTAGTTCTTCTGTTGATATAACTCTCTTCAAAAATGTTTGGGCTTTCTACACCTCAAGAATAAAATCCAAACTGACAATTGTTTACAAGACAGGCCTCCCTCCACTTTTCAGTAACTTCTGAAAGTGCTATGAGGCAATGCTATTTAGAGTCTTTAAAGCCTTTTTGTAGGTAAGAGTACAATAGACATCAGCTTAAGTTTTCCTTAATTCACAACAAAGATATTTTAAATCATATCCTTGATTTGACCTTACATAGAAGCCATGTTTTACTGTAGAAGGCCTCTGAATTTCTTAACACACCAGCATTTAATTTACTACAAGACCCTTTTACTAACTAGAGATATTACAAATAAGAAAAGTTAATACAGCATATTCATATATTCTATATAAATTCTTCTTGCAGACTGATGAGTGCTTTCTTTAGTTCATTTCTCTCTTTCCCTACTAACATCACAGACAAAAGAAGGTTGATATTGTCAGTAGTGATCCTGAAAAGGATTTTACCAAAGACCATGTTTTTTATCTTCCAAACTATTGCTGGCAATAATTTTACAAATTTTTTCATAATATTACATGCATCATTGTCTTTTCCAACCTCCACTAAGTATGTTTGCCAGTTCTCCAAAATTTCACAAAATGTCTTATAGCTCTGCCCACTGGTTTCAAAACCATGTCACAAGCTTTTTTTTTTTTTTTTTTTTTATTCTTTGTTCTTATGGGAGCACTCTAAGTCTAGGTATCACTTTCTCCAATAGTGAGCTTTTGCTGCAAAATAAATCACCCCCAAACAGGCTGACTACATTGCAAATGCAGAGATCAAAACCACTATTTCTTAAGCTCCCTATATTGCAGGTCACTTGGGTGATTCTTTGATCTGGCTGGCTGTCAATAAAACACAGAAAGTAAGCTGATCTCTACAGTGGACTTTCAAGCATGGCAATCAGCTGCCAAAGCGAGTGTATAATCCAGGATGGCCTTTCACATGGGGCACTTACCAGAGGCATTGTTTCTCATGTGCTGCAGCAGCAACAGCCCTGCAAAAGTAGAAAGAGAGCAAGTCCCACATGCAAGCACTTTCAGTGCATGCTTCCACAAGTACTCAAATGTTCCATTGGTTGATAGCCTCAAAGTCTCAGGGAAAGACACTACCAAAGGGGACAGGCTAAGAAATGCAACCATTTTTGCAAAAATCTACCATAAACTATGAGAAGACTATAAATAGGAAAAAAGAAAAAAAAAAAAAGATCACTTGACTCTGGACTAGTTATGAGAACAGGACCAAATCCAGGACCCATGGTTTCAGATTACAAATCCTAAGAGTGAAATTCAGCGACATGGACAGCTAAAACACCAGAGTCTGGGGCAGCACAGAACACTCACTATTACTAGGCACAAACCCCAACCCACTTACGCAATATACCAGGTAGTGACACACACATAAGAAATTATGTGTATCTTATTTAGTATCTTCTTTTTGTTCCACTTTTGCAGGGTTGCAAGTTATTTTACTGTAATTAGTTGTCTTTGGCTTGGCTTAACCACATTTCAGACACAGTTCCTGACACTGGCTGTACAAAGATGAATAATCTGTGAGCGTTGCTTCAAATAGTTTATGTTCCAAGTGTGGGAGACAGGTACCCACACTAATAATTATATCACAACAGTTTCTCGAATAAAGAATGGATTGAGTAATGCAAGAGAATTGAGGAGGAAATGATAAAATCGTCTCTACACTGGGGAGTTGGGAAGAGTCACGGATGAGATAATGTTCCCACTCAGACCTGACAGCATGAAAGAAGCCTTGGCGACCTGGAGAATGGAAACAAAGCAAATTCCAAAGGAAATGAACTAGCCATGCTCTAGACTGCTAATGCAAAATCTTAAACAACTAGCCCAGCACCTTTGGTAGAAGAAAGATGAGTAGTTAATGGGGCATTTCCTGGCAGAGAAAAAAGACAATTCCACAAGCTGAAAACTGACACTGAGCCTCCACACAGTGGCATCAGCCAATCACAGGGAGACCTTGGGTTTTGGAAAAGGGTATTAAAATATCCCTGAGGCATGATGCCATTTTGAGCTTCCTTGCAAGATAAAACTGCCAAGATAAACATGACCCTGCCGCTGTTGATATATGGGACCTCCCCCCCACCCCCCACTCCTGCCGCGGGTCCCTAAACCAGACAGCCTCAGATAGGATTCCTACCCAAACATCCTACTGCCCAGAGGATCCTCGGTAGGCTTTCCCATCCTGGCATGGTTGCGTGCATCTGTAATCCAAGCGCTGGGAGGCAAAAAAGGCCAGGGATCGCTTGAGTTCGCGGGTTCGAGACTACCCAGGGCAACCTGGTCTCGAAAGCAAGACCTGGTCTCGAAAAAGCAGCCAGGCGCGGTGTCTGGCAGGTGCCTGTAATTCCAGCTACCTGCGGCTGGAAATCACTTGAGTCCGTGGGATGGGGACTACCCCAGGCAACATAGCAAGATCAAGTTTCAAAAAAAAAGGCTTTCCCTTCCCTTCCCCCTTATTCCTTTTCTGTATCGAATGTCCACTCCTGCTCACACCCCTATCACACCCACGGAAGTGATAAGGTATAACAAGTTTTGCTTTGCCTATGTTCTAGGCTTAGATTTTGGAGCGTGTTCTTGTGAGTCTGCAGGTGAAAGAACAAAATTCTCCTGTTCCTTCAAATTCTCCTAGAGCCGCTTGGTTTTTCCTCAGTCATGCTGAGTCATTTTCTGTAACATCACTGTTTTGTCACTTTACTTTTCTCTGTTATAACTCTCTTCTCATAACTGTTCTTCTAAATAAATTTGCCTCATTCCACATTTGCTTGCCCATGTCACCAAAGTGCCGTCTGTGGCTTTGCCAGAAACAACCCCGTAAAAATACCTAACAGCAGTGAGATTTGAGATCATTCTCAAACTGATCTGTGTGGTTTTACTCTGATCAGCAATAAAACTATTACAATATGAAAATAAAAATAAAAGATCAATTGCCTGTTATTTTTTAACTTTATTACTTTAAAACATTGTAAAATAAAAGTTAAGATTTTCAATAAGTTTCTTGAGATAATATATTTTAAAATATGTAACCAGCATCATTGCCATCCAGTCTATCAATCTGCTGTCATTGTCCTTAAAAATTGCTATCTAGGTACACACACACACACAAAAGAGATGCTTTATAATTTGTATGGCTTTGTCCTGCTGTGTCCTTGCAAAGTTTTATTATTGATATATCGTTTTCTAACTACAGGACATTCTTTAAAATAGTATGTTTGATATTTCTTCTAATCACTGAGATTTTGTTTGCTCAAGCATAACAGGGCTGGAAATGCATTTGAACATTTTTATCTGAGTTACAGCAGCATTAAGTAGAAAAAAATACTTCTGTACTCAGAGTAACTGCCTCAAAATTTAGAAAGCAAGTTGAAAAAAAATACAAAACTTTGCTCTGTGAGATTTACATTTTGCATATTAAAGAATCCAGAGTTCCTAATCCTCACTGAAGATGGCGCATGATTTCGTGTGCTATCAAAAGCAGTAAAATGTGCATCTTAATTGACAAAGTCTAAGAATGGTGTATAATGGGCACAAGCTGATAATGAATGGATTCTTTTTTCAGTTTAGAAATAGAGATCATTTGAAATAGACTGTGAGCTCTTCATCCCAGAATCCCCATCATGAAAGGAATCAACATGGACTGCTGGCATAAAAGAATAAATGAAAGCATAATAGCTGCTTCTGGGGTAGCCTTTGTAAGATTTCAAATTCTGAGATTTCCACCACTGACAAGCATGATGAGGCAAACTCTTAAGAACAGTGAAGACATGGGGACACTGATGTGCCCTGGGGTGCAGTTCTTCAGAGAAACATATGTCATTTTCAATCAACATTTTCACCCAGATCACATGTTGAATTATTTCATTTTAGTTTCCTTAAGATTTACTTTTCAATGAATGTAACAATGAAAGTTGTTCAAAATAATCATCATTTCTAGAATATCGCAGGATGAGGTGAATTATTCCTGAATTGAAAAGTTGCCAAATGAGAGAAAGATAGACCTTTATTTGATACTTGTATAAAGAGAGGTTTCATAGTTGTCTGCACTTGACGCAATAAATATACCCCTAAAGTACAGCAAAATTATTAATTCAACAAATATCTAGTGTGTAGATATGAAGAATACAAGGGTGAATAGCAAGACCCCAAGCCTTCTAGAAGTTCAAGTTCTAGTGGAGAAGTTAAACAGGAAGATAAATTATAACAAAAATGAATCAATGTTATGGTAGAGCTAATAGCAGTGAATAGATGGAAAAAAAGAGTACCTGCAAACACCAGAATAACCTGGCATTCAAAACTAATGACAGGATCAGAACCCAACCTTGACAATTAAATCACACTCTTTTGGCATTAAGCATTGTAAAAAAAATAATAATAATAACCTTAAAAATAATTCCAGATGATCCTAGCAGCCAGGACACAGAACACTTCCAGAAGAAGTAATTTGACAAAGATCAAAGCCAGGAAGAGTTTAGACATTACCAAAAGCAGTAGCAGTTCATGCAAAACTCTGGAAACCAAGAATGTGACTTATTTAAGGACCCCAAAATAGTTAAGATTTACAGCAGAGGGACTGGTGGGTAGAGAGTGAAAAGAAATAAGATTAATCAGGTAGGATGTAGGAAAATCATAAAGAACTTTGTGTGCCATGAAAGGATTTCAGATTTTCCATAGTCGCTGAGAAATTCCTGAAAAATTAATGGCACGGTAGAGAAACATTATCACATTAGAACAATTATTCTAACAATGTGATGAAGCCTGGATTCTGGGTAGATAAGAGAACTACAGGTCATCCATGAAGACTCTGTTGTAGAAGGCCAATGGAAGAAAAAAGCCATGGAGTAGATCCATGGGGACAGGAATGGAGGAGAAAGGTGAAAACGGGAGATATTTATAAGGGACAATATGGTTTAGGCAATGAGGAGCCTTGAGAGGCTTTGTGAACCACTCACTTCTTATCTATAAAGAGAAGAGCTATTGAAAAAGATCAGATGTGCTATCTACCTAAAGTAATTACATAGTATTCACCAAAGAGAAAGCACACAGGAAACACTGTTTTCATTTTCAGGGAGAACAGGCAGAGCTCAGTGGCAAAATGAGATTGGGGATAGGGGAAGGAGTGGTGAGGGGTGCAAAGGGGAAACCAAGAAGACACTGTGCTTCTGAGTGAGAAAATCATGGCATTGAGAAGATGTAGTCAGAGGCCCAGATTTGAAAGTAGGGACATAAGGGATGGGTAGAAAACAATGTGAAAGTTCTGAAAAGAGAAATAGAAGTTTACAATTTGCTTGAGAAAAATTTAACATCAGATACATTCAGTTGGAGACACCCAAGTGGTTGGCTATCAAAATTATAATGTTTATTATCTGAACTCTGACATGGGAATGGAAGGTTTTAATTTGCCCTTAAGAATATCATCATCAGTAATGTCTGTGGGCATGTTAGACAGCTAATTGAGCCACTTACATACATTATCAGTCAGTTTTCCAACAACCCATTATATAGAATTTTGGAGATGAAGGAACTGATGCCTAGGATTTTTAGATTCCCCTCAATTATCTATATACACAATAATAAAGTCAAAAGTTGATACTATTAACCAGACGTTATATGTATCAACATTTCATAAAATAGTTAAAAATAAACTATAATTTTTCAACTGAACCCAACATATGGGTAATCACTTTTTGATCCATGACTTTTCAAGAGTAGACCCCTTGGAGGTCTAGCATCTAATTATCCTTGATCTAGGATTTCTAGACTTATACTCAGAATCCATGAGCCAATTTGTAAACTCAGCAGGTCTCAGAACAAGCTATATTAAGTTAAGAATCATAGTGACAATCTTTTCCAAATAGTCTGTCTCTCTTGCTGCTTCCCAAATCATGTAATTCCTTTTCCTTTGTGAAATGATTATATTGAGAGGATTTTCTTATCTTTGGAAATTCTGATATGTGAATTAAGCTTCTTTACTAAAAAAAAATCAAAAGACTTTTGTAGGACAAAAATCCACAAGAGACCCCATTTAACTTTAAGTTGACTGATATTTACATTGTTACTTCCTAGTGTTTTGTAAGAACAGAAAACTCTCAAGTAAATTCATATATTTGAATATACCTGAATGTTGAATAAAACAAAAAAGAAGGAAAGATTAAAATGAGAGAGGAGGAATTAATAAGGGAAGCATATAGGAGGAAGAAAGGAAGAGAAAAATTTATGGTGATTTTAAACGGGAACAAACACAAACTGGAACGGGCAAGGGGAATTGGAGGAGAAGAAATAGAAAAAGAGGATGCAAGAGAGAGAGAGATTTATTACACCCATGTGCATATACTATAAAATTTTAAAATAAACCCCAAATATATCAAATTCTTTCTTGCTCAAAATTCTGTTTGAACTCAAAGGTATTAGTTTCAACTGCTGTCATGAGAAAAACATACTGAGATATGTTGTAGTAATAATGCTGTTTGTGCTAGTATTTTGAGAAAATAAAGTCTTAGATTAGCTAGCCTATTGTTTAGAGTTAAGAAATAAGATCAAAGAGTATTTATATAACAATTACCATGTAATTTAAATTAAGTGCATATTTATCATTCTATTATTTTATCATCGTAAAATTGAATTTCTAAGTCTGTTTACTAAAGGGAGACAAAGAAATTTCCTATAATATTGAATGCCATGGTAGAATTAGCTCTATAACATGACTTGTACTAATATTTATAAATGTTTCAGAAAGCACATTTTTTGCTATTTTGTAGAAAACTGTTTTTGCTTCCACTTTTGTAAGCCATTTTACCATAGGAGATTGATTTTTCTCACCTAACTTGTGATAATTAACACACTGATCCCCATTTCATAGTCTGTCTGATGGACAGAGCACAAGTGATGACCTGGAACTGGCATCCACTGTGGATGGTAGTCGGGAGAGCTTGCATTTAGCTTACAAAACCTGACACATTCTCCAGGTAGAGAATGACAGAATTGACGTGAGTTCTCAGACATCCTGTCCATCGCCAAGTATTGCTTATCAGTGTGAGGAAGCCAGAAACACAATATGCTATTATTCTCATTTTTCTAAATGTTGAAAATATGGATAAGTACATTTTCAGTTTTACCCCACAAATAAGTGGGAGAGTTGGAATACAATGGTTTTTCTTGCTCTGTAGACTGACTACTTTGCTTTCTCCATTGTGCTCTCTGCCTTTCAAAGTTCTCAAGCCTTTGTTTACCCAGAGGAACATGATATGTACTGTGCAGCAAGTACACTAAAATAAAGAGAACAGGGGAGGATTCTTAAATTTTCTGATTCATCTCCAAAAACAAAAGCCTCTGGTGAAAGCCAAAAGAAGTTCAAAATAAAAACTGAATCATTGTTTGCTATACCCTGAAGATGTGACAGCTATGATAGATCTGTTTCGACTTAGTTTTCAACTCTTGAAGGAACGGTAACTCTGAATTTCACAAATTCAGGTTAACAGAGAATGGGACACATTCCCCGCATTCAGGATATTCTGACTCTAAAGGAACACTGTCTATAATTTGTTGGGTATATCAGGGAGTCCTGGGTTAGGCCCTGGAGTGTGTATCCTGTTGAGAAGGCAAAATGGACAGATCTACCTGGAGTATCATAAATCTAGTGTCCAATGAAAACAGAATGTTTCACCCAATTGTTCAGGTCAAACCAATTTCAGTTCGGAGATTGTGCTTCCTATAACCATTTATTTGGTTCATAAGGCTGGTTTAAGACAATTGCATTTCAGTGTCTGCATGGCTTAAACGAAAGAAATTTATTTCCTCACAGCTCTGGAGACTGAAAGAAATCAGCAGGTCTTTCTCCTTGACTTGTGGGTAACTAGTTACTGCTCCTGTCTTCAAAGGGACATTCCTCTGTGTCTGTGCACTCTGTGATCTCCTGTTCTTTTCTGTCTTTTTCTTACAAGGACATTAGGCATTGCCTTCGGTCATATCCTAGTGACATGATTTACCCTTAGTTACTTCTTAAAGGACCCTATCAGCAACTTATCCATAGAGCCAATATGCGATATTAAAAGTTACAGTTTCAGCATATGAGTTTGAGGGAAACACAGTTCAACCCATAACAACCCCTTCTCAGTTTTTTCTCCTCACCCCATATATGTCTAAATTATATTCTTCTGTCTTCCAAAGTCCTCATCCCAGACATGTTCTTTTTCCCCTAGCAGCCTATTATGGAAGGGTACTCCAACCAGCAACCTCTCCTTAGCCCACTTAATCCAAAATCTTGTCAGATTTAATCTTTTTTTTTTTTTGGCACTAAAATTCTGCACCTGGTTACCACCAACCAATATTTGGACACCAGTTTGGTGTCTTACACTTAACAGACTTCTCACACATCTGCCTGGAGACAGCATCACATCTCACGGTTTAATGGCTCAGTCCTACAAGACTGTCCTCCCCCAACTTCAGGCACTACTCAGACTTCATATTGTTACCTGTTTTGGACAGGCTGACTATAATTTGGACTTTCCAAATCCTTGGGGTTGATTAACTTGCTAGAGCAGCCAAACAACTCAGAAAAAAACATTACTTCCTAGGTTCCTGGTTCATTATAAAAGGTGTAACTCTGGGGAAGTCAGATGAAAGAGATGAGGGAGAGAAGGTAGGAGGAAAGAGGGAGGATCAGAAGATCCCTCTCCCAGCAGCCCCTCTTTCTGAACCACCAAATTTTCACTGCCCTATAGTTCTCTGAACCCCCTTACTTAGGTTTTTCCAAGGCTTCATTACACAGGCAGGATTGATTAAATCATTGACCTCCAGTTCCTCTCCTTGCCTCACCCTGAGGTAGATGGGAGTGACTGAAACTTTTAACATTCCAGATAACTGGCTGGCTTCACAACAACCAGTCCCCTTCTATACAGATTTCCCCAAAAAGCCATTAATGTAACAAAACACCTTTCATTGCTCATCAGGAATTTTCAAGGTTTTTAGCAGTTCTGTGTCAGAACTGGGGACAAGGATCAAATAAATAAGCACACACACACATATTATAAGTCACAGTTCCAGATGTACTTTCAATGTCTCCCAGCCATCAACTTGAGTCAGTGTTAGGTGGCCTCACCCTAAAGAGTGGATGCTTTATTCTCTCGGGGAAGAATTTGCAAGCTAGTTCAGTGTAGCTGCACTGGGTAAATTTTTCTAGAGACTTAGGCACAGGGTACCAGTGCTGCAAAGGAGTTTCGCCTGGCTCCACTAGGGCATTACCAGAAGAGATTTAAAGGGTGTGCATAAGGTGGGAGGAGTCTAGGAGCAGTGTCCAAGCTCATTCCAGCTGGGCTATCCCAGGGCCACATTCCAAATGCACCTTTGACCTCCTGGTCTTTCCCACCAGGACACTGAAATAATCACCAGTCAGGATCTAGTGTTTCATTTAGCTTAACACCTTCTGGCTAATGTGATGGGCCAAACTGGACAAGGTTCACCTTTCCATGATCTAATGTACCTGTTCAAATAGGATTTGGGGCAACTCCTCTCTTACTAAATCATTTTTTTTTAACTTAGGCTGTCTCAGAAGTGAAAAAGAAAAAAATTAAGAGAGAGGTTCTCCTTTCCTGCCTTCTAAAATAAAAAAAATAATAATAAAAATAAATAATAAAATAAGTAAATAATGAAATGAATTAAAGAAGAAAAATCAAATAAATAAATAACCCTTTTGTTGATAAGCAAATTAAAGTTGGGATTGGAAACAAATTGCTATCCAAGTTTTTTTTAGGGATCCACACTTACTGGGGAACATTCTATAAATGAAGCAAATTTTGTGTCATGTGTTTTAAAAAATGAAATGAGGTTTTCCTTTGCTCAGTTTTCATACTATTTAAAACCAGTAACTTATTTTAGTGTAAAAATACAACCAAATCAAAACAAAATTGTTGACATTCATTTTCCTTAATTAACATCTTCATTTGTTAAGAAAATATTTTATTTAGGTAATTAGTAAAGTAAATAATTAGGGCTGGATTGAATTTTGAGACTGCTTCCAACTCCTGAAGTTTAGATTACTTAAATATACATAATTTAACATTGGCATTATCTAATCAAAGAAATATGAAAAGTATACTCTTTATTACCACTGTTTTTTTTGTTTGTTTGTTTGTTTGTTCGTTTTTTCAGATAAGGAAAAGGTATCCATGGGAACATATTGTATACTGCAGTAGGGAAAAAAATCATATGGGTTTGTCATTACAATACTAATACCGGTAATGTTTTCTCAGGATAATCATCTAAGTGATGACACAGATTGTGATTAATGTTGCTTCTTATCTGTGAAGAAGCTCAAGAGTTGTTTTTTTTTTAAAACAGTATCTGTTCATATTCTTCAGTAGGAAGTTGAAATGATTCATCATTTTCCCACTGATACTTCTGTTGCACGAGGTCAGCCAGTTCTTGTCTCATGTCATGAAAAATGAGGATATAGACCTTGAGGAATGAGTTCTAAAGGGCTTATTTAGTGGAAAAGAAACAGAAAGCTCCTTGTAGAGACTGGGAGGGGGCACCAGGATTAGGACCTCCAACCACTCACTTCTAGGGTCTTTTGTACTAAATAGAGCTGGCTAAGGGACCTTCATCTGCTGAACACACACATGGGGAGGTAGCTTGTTGAAGATTAGCACACAAGGAGCTGCTGGAAGTGAACACTCACAGCCTGACATGTGGGGTCCTCACCCCTCCCTCCTGCTCTTCTTACCAAGCACTTTTTGGCAGGTTTCCTGCTCACAGATGCAGGGCCTATAATTTCTCTATAATTTTTCCTTTTGCCACCTTCTTCTCCATGAACCTCTATTTAGCCTATCTAATTAGAAACTGGCTCACTTCCATCACCCCTGGATAAACTATTTGGAGTAAAGTTAAGGAAAGTTCAAATTTTCGCTAGTGCTAAGGTTCACATGAGCAAGTTGCAAACTTGTGACCTTAAGTCACTTATCCATAAGCCTTTATAACATGAAGGTTGAATCATTTTTAATTTTCATCAAAGTTAATGAGTAGAGCAATGCAAAGAACACTAAATGGGTCCTGTTTCTTATTTGTCTAAATTGTTTCATTTCATTTTTAAATCTTGTAATCATGCTTCTGACTTATATTATTCAATGACAGGGAACAAATATGAGAGAAGAAATACATTTTACAGTAAGCAAAAGCACAAAGTAAGGCTTTTGCACTTAAATTATTTTCAATTTTAATTTAAAATTTTTAATTTGAAGAGAGAGAGAGAGCAGATGTTCAAAGATGGAAGAATGGACCAATTTTAGTCACTGTTTTGCTTTTACCCTGGACCTCGGCAAAAAGCTGATCACATATGTAATTGTTGCCCACTCAGAAGCAGGCAGGCAGGAAGCATCTGTGGTCCAACATGCCTCCTGACCTTTCCATCACTACAGCCCTTACCTGTAGGTAAGACCAGTCCAGATCTTCCATCCCAACCTTCTCTGAATGCTCAAGAAACTGCTTTTACTTTTTATTATCCAAAGCTTTGTGTTTATGAAAAGACAGAGGTTGGAGGAGAATACTATAGACTGAATGTTTGTATAACACAAAATTCTTCCATTAAATCCCTATGTTCAATGTGATGGTATTTTGTGAGCCCAAGGGTGCTGAGGGACCTCAAGATTCCTAACCTCTACGCATGAAAGAATTCACCTGGTAGTCAGGATAGACAAGCTAGAAATGAAACTTTATCCTTGTGAGGTACAAACTCAAGTGTGAGTGCAGGTGGATTCAGAAGAGAATCCCACCGTGGGTCATAAGCCTGCTGATATGAAAACTGGCTTAGTTTGAGGGCACAGGGGCTCACAGATGGGATCCTGAATGGAGTTTTGACAACTTTCACTTAACAGAAGGAGCAGGAGTTTACAGATGAGAGAATAGGTTTTAGTCAGTTTTGTTTATCAAAAAGGGCAAGAATTTATAGCTTGGGATAAGGTGATTTAACCAGTTTTGTTTACCAGAGGCAACTGATTCCTTCTGTGGTAACTGGTGTGAGATAACAAGGTTGTTCTGAAATGTGCATGACTGGTTCTCAGAAATACTGGATGGGGAAGTGGGTGCTGCAACCATTGTGCTAAATTCCTGTTCTACTTCTGGATAAGGAAGTGTCCAGTTAGGGGATGATAAGGTCATTAAGGAAGGAGCCCTCAAAAACAGGATTCATGCCCTTACAGGAGAGATCCCAGAGAAATTCATCATCTGTTTTGTCCTGCAAGACCTGGTAGCCACATACAAACTAAGAGCTGAACTCTCACCAGACTATCAGATCTTATTACTAGTATCATTTACATTGGCCAGGACTTGAGCTCAAACTTCCCACTACCAGAACTGGGAAAAAAATTAATTCCTCTTGCTTATAAACCACATGGTCTATGGTATTTTTGTTAGAGCAGCCTGAATGGACTAAGGCGGAGTGAGAAAGAGAAAGACTAAGAACTTCTTGAATCCTTACTAAGCCTTTCACAGGAATTGTTTCAAAATTTTAAGGGGCAATCACCTTTGTTATTCAGAAGGCAAAGATGAAGAAATGGGAGCTCCAAAAGCATAAATAACTTCCCTAGGCCATTTTACTAATAAATCACTAAAAATGGTTTAAACACAACTGTATGAACTCAAAGCACGTGTTCGACCTCTCCTCCCTCCCCCTTCCACTGGCATTTTGTGTATACAAAGACACAACTTCATGAAAGAGCAGGAAGCCAAAAGAGCAGAAAAATAAATGCATTAAGGAACCAAACAATAATCTCAAAGTAGCAAGCCACACCAAGGAATTCTCTGAATCCTTGGATTATGACCCAAAAAAATCCCTAACAGCCCACAGTGCTGGTCTTGGATCACCAGCTCTCAATGTGTATGTTATGCATATACATTATACACTTTTATTTGCCTTCAGGGATAAATAGAAATGGAATCAAATTTGAGATTAGGGTACCAAAGAACTATTTTGATATATTTTCAGGGAGCTTGATTTGCAAAGAAACTAACTTCTATTCCATTTAAATAAAGAAAATTCAATATACCTGTTAAGTACCATTTGGAGAAGAGCTCACCTCCAAAGGAAGCAACCTTATCTTTGGAGCCTCCAGGTGCCTGTGTTAAATCTCCATAGAGATGAGGCCTTCTTGAGCAGTAAGCATAAAAACCACATTATTTTTAAAAAACAGCCTTTTGGAATTAGGTGAAAGGAAAATAAGATTATTGACAGAAAAACGGGGATAAAAAACAGAAATTTTTCTCTTGAAAAATGTCCTAGTGAAGAATAACAATTTGATACATTTGATAAAGTTATAAGCAGTATCCATTATACTTTTTCTGATTAGAAAAATATGTACATACCTGCCACCCTCCCCAATCCATTTTTTAAAATTCCTTTCACCAAACCATTCATGCCCAAACGCTGTCTAATTCACCCATACCAAAAAAATGGGGAGAAGAACTAAAGACTCTTCTCCAAAGAGGAGAAAAAGATGGCCAATAGGCATATGAAAAATATGCCTATTTCTAATAATAATCAGGGAAATGCAAATCAAAACCACACTGAGATACCATCTTACACTAGTAAGAAAAGCCCATATCAAAAACACAGACAACAAGTGCTGGCGTGGATGTGGAAAGAAAGGAACACTCTTACACTGCTAATGGGAATGCAAACTGGTTTAACCACTATGGAAAGCTATTTGGAGAACCCTCAATCAACTGAAAGTAGAACTACCATTCAATCCAGCAATCTCATTCCTTAGAATCTACTCAAATGATACAAAAACATTAATTCAAAAGGACACCTTACTCTTATGTTTATTGCAGCACTACTTACAAAAGCCAGGATATGGAAACAATCCAAATGCCCCCAAACTGACAAATGGCTGAAAAAGATGTGGTATATCTACACAATGGAATATTATGCATCAATCAAAGAAGACAAACTTATGTCATTTGCAGCAACATGGATGGAGCTAGAAGAAATCACGTTAGCAGAAATAAGCTTGAAAAAAAGAGAGATACAGGATGGTCTCACTTATTGAGGGATATAGGCAAAACAAATAAACAGACAAGAAAAATTTAAAACTGCCAACAGAACTGAATCATAGAGCAAGAGAGGAGGAGAATGGTAAAATAGGGGGAGGGAGAAGGAACAAGAATTAAGATAATGCACAGGTGATAAGGTGATGGGAGAACCTCAGGGTAGACAATGATGTTATATATGTATATGCGTGTGTGTGTATATATATATGTGTGTGTGTGTGTGTGTGTGCGCGCACGCAATCAATAAAAAATACTAAATAAAAAGTAATTCACCCATACCACCCTCCTTTCCTTCTGGCAACCTTCTTTTGTTTTTATAATCTAAGTTTCTTTTTTGTTTGTTTTATTTTTTAATCTTCTTTATGTGAGTAAAACCATTCAGAGTTGTTTGCTCTTTTCCATCTGACTTTCTTTCACTTAGCCTAACATGCTCTAAGTCCATCAATGTTTATTGAAAATGACAAGATTTCATCTTTTTTGAAGATGAGTTGCATATTTACATTATATTCTTTGTTCATTCATTTATTGATAAGAATTTAGATTGCTTTCAAATCTTAGCTATTGTAAATGAAGCTGCAATGTAGCTTATGCTTTGATTATTCTTATTTCCTAAATATTTGAAGGGCAGGGAGCACTTCATTTCTGCACACATCCTGATAGAGGTTTCAGATTGAAGGATGACAATCTCAAATGCAGTCTTTTATAGCAATACCAACAGCACCAAAGTTGCTTCTAGATCTGTGATCCTCAATACCAACTGAACATAAGAAGCATTTGTGAAGTTTAATGTTCAGATCTTCCCTTAAAAAATTAATGCACCCAGTCATCAATGTTTATTAAATGCCACAGGATTCTAATGCAGAATTGCCATTAAAAATCAATAGTCTAGTTTTTGAAACTACCAAAGATTTTAGTTGTAAGCACGCTAAAAGAATTTTGAAAACCAGTATTCCCTCATCCATTTGAAAGCTGGCCTCAAAATTTTTCTTATCAGTTTAAATGTGTCTAATAGGAGCAATTTGACATATTGTAAACATTGATTGTTAAAATAATTTTATTGCTCCTTCAAATGTATCTAGAGAAATCTAAATACATAGCAATTTGACATCTTCCCTTTCAAATAATCCATAAACATTGTCATAAATATCATACCATTTTCATCTTTCTTTATTTTCATTCTTTTAACTCCAGATAAGTTTACTACATGATAACCAATTATTACATCTCAAAGTATTTTGTCCATTGCCATAATTAAATATGTATATATATTGAGGTTTATTTTTTCATCCAGACCATGGATGACTTTTTCTGTGAACATCTGCTAATCTATAAATGTAAGGATTGAGAAACCCCAGAAGAAGCTGATGATGAGCCTAGAGGAACATAGTTTGAAATTTAGCATCAACAGAAATTTCAGGATGGTCTGTACAGCCTATGGAACTTGGCCCCAAACCAATTGTTACCCCCTCAGGGCCTCCTCCTGACTCCAGACAAATAAAAGTAAACAAAACAGCTGACTACTCCAACCAGAAACCCTCTGATCACCTGCTTGTTTCTCTAGACAACCAGTCCCCAACTCTAGGTTCTTCCCTAAGTCCCATTCATATTACAAAAGAAAGTCTTATCCTTCTCAATACCAAAGAAATTTCAAAGGTTTTAGGAGCTGTGAGCCAAAAGCTGTGGACTAAAACCAAAATTATATGAGAAACATATTTGATCATCCGAATAATGAAATTTATCTATGTCTAATAAAGCAGAATACTGAGAAGGGGAAGTGCCTGGGAGGTTGCAGAAACCCACAGCCTGAGAACTGAGTCAAAACTCTAAAACCAACCCCCTTCCCCGGGGTGGAGAGGGGGGTCCAAGACGCAGACCTCTGGGCATGACCCCTGCACAGGTGGAAACAGACCCCGGGGGCGGGGGGGGGGGTGTTCCAGCGTGAGCTTCAGCCTGCGGGCAGGCAGGCCACTGCGCATCCCAGTAGTCTGCTGGCTGGGGAACCGTACTGCCGTCCAGGCTCCCATCCCAGTGGGGTGAAGGCTACGCTTGTGTAATCATCCAGGACCGGCCCCTGTGCCAGAAGGTGCCCGCGCTGGGCAGGGGGGAGGTGTTAGGGGGTGGGGGAGGCATTCCAATAACCATTTACTGATGTTGCAAAAATTTTGATTAATTTGGAAAAAAGAAAAAGAAACTCGGAAACCACCATAAAGGAGTGGTGAGGAAGGAGACATTAGGCCAGGCAGGCAACAATTGGGAGCCCAAAAGACATCATGGGATGCCTGCCCAGGTGCCTAATGTGGAGCCTACTGGCAAGAGGTCAGCCTGAGGCAGGATGTAAGTTACCCAGACACTGGTCTGCGGTTCAAGGCAAGGACAGCTTTTGTGGAGCTGGAAGCATGACAGGTTCCTAAGGATTCAGATGATGCAGTCCTGAAATGTTATCAGCACTACCTCAAAGAGTGAGCACCAGATTAGCTCCAGCTGTGCTTGGTGCCTAAATTCCTTCAGTCTAAGGGTAGAAATGATTGTAACATTTGGGGCTCTGCGGAACCCGCAGGGGGGTGTAGCGACAGGCACTCAGTAGGGCTTAGGTGCTGTGCTTTCAGATTTGTGTTAGATCTTTGAAAGATCCATTCATCACTGTGACTCAGTATTTCCAGCTCCAAGATGAATTTATTTTTGTGTGCATTCCTTCAGGGAAAGTTGAGAGAATGTAATGCGATTATGATCCTGGAGTGCTTTGCATTTACTTTCCTGATTAGAAAGTCTCAAAGTCAAAGCTAAGTTTACACAAGCACTAACTGGAAGCAGTTAAGTGCATACATGTGCTACTGTGACATGTGACATTCTTAAAGTGACACATTAAGATTTACACAATGAAAGAATCTTTCATGTTGCGCACAACTGCACAATTTCTTTCTTTCTAAATTAGTGCATATATATTGCTTAAATAGAACCCATATCCTTATGTCTATTGTGTAATTTTACTTTTTATGTATGATAGAAAAACATTCCTAAAAAAAATTTTACTCTGTCCTAAGCCCAATATTATCACTTCTTAGTCTTCTACAGGAAAGAGACCAGAATTTAATAGCAAATGCTCTACTCATTTTTGAAAGTGGGGAATTGAGGTCTCCTAGTATTTATCATGTTGAGAGAAATTTCTCTCTTCAGATATGTCATTATTTGCCATATATATTTAGGTGTTCTAGTGGTAAATAAGCATATACTTGTATAGAATTGATCCCTTATATTATACCTTATTAATTCCTTCTGTGTCTCTATAGAGATTCTAACTTAGTTCATTTTGTCTGGTGTATGCGTATATGCAAATATCAGTTTATCTAGAATACAAAACTAAATACTAAATCAACTTTTTATACTGAATAAAATTACATATTTTTAAAATGTTTTTATGATCTGAAAAAACTTATTTTGATCATTTTGATAGGTAAATAGAATTATAATGAATTTGAGCTAATTGATGATACAAAGTTTAGCAATAAAAACTACTGAACAATAAGGATTATGTTATTGATGTACATTGAGGTATGAGAAATTAAAAATTTAGAAATTTAGAAAGGATGCCATTTAAATATTTTGAATATTTATTGCAATAATTCTCTGGACACACTTTTGAATATTTCTGTAGTCTTCAAATGATTAATTTTATATTTGGCTCCCAAATGGAAAGAGTTTCTCAAAATTATTTCTGAAAAAGTACTTCAGATTTCAATATACAAGAAAGACTATTAAATCTCCCATTCATTGCTATAGCAAATGCAGTAATGGAGCAGTTAGAATTGACACCATTATAAAGAATACTCTATTCACAATAGCAGATGTATTACTCTTTTGTGATGATTATCATTATATCTAGACTTTGAATTACTGTGATTAAAATTTTTATGTTCAAAAACTTATTTGTATTTCAAGACTTATTTTCCATTTGAGAATGTTACATAATAATTACACAATTGTTATAATCATACATCATTTATATAATTGCTATATATGTAATAGACTGACTTAAGGTGTATTTTGTTTGAGGAACAGGTGCTTTTTTAAAACTTACTCAGAGTTGTCATGGGGTGTTGATAGCAGTCCTTTCCATATTAAATTGTGTCTTTGCCAATAATTGTTTGCTCCATAAGGAACAGAACTCATTCAACTAGTTTAAGTTGTGACAAGAGTATGCTTTAGGAAAAAGGGATATTTGATGGAACAAAAGAATTGGAAACAAATCTTGTCTTCCTGATAGCCTGGGACTAGATTTTGAAGAGAGTAAAAAAATTAAAATGACCAAGAACAGTCTTCCTGGCTCTATTGCTAGGGTCATATTGTCACTTAGCTCGATTTCACTGAATGCCTGATTCAAGCTTCTTTTTCAACCATTCTCCTACCCTTGTACAGCAAGATCTGTCCCTTCCCAGGTGACTGAGAAACAGATTCTGTCTAGTGCTACTTGGGTCAACCAGCTTTGGCTAAGAGACTGTGGTGGGGATACACTAAGCAGAGACACATAGCTCTTGTCCTATGGGAAACAAGGTAAATGAATTTCAACTTCTTCATCTCTGATCCTGGAGGCTTGCAAGAGGCCCCATTTCACGAAACCAAAACATTTTCAGCTTTCATGCTGGACTTCTCATCTAGTGAGTGATTTTAGTTCATGCACACTCTGCCAGCTCTTTCCATTTTCAGGGGGATTATTATGGATGGAGGCATAAATAATGTTCACTTCATGATGGAAATCAAACATGCCGTAAAACCCAAGAAGATTAAAATAAAAGGAGACCTTTTGCATCAGTATTAGTTTTAACTCCATGAGCCCCTTAATGACCTCAGGGAACCAGCAGAGGGACAGGGACTATAGCTTCGGTGCTACTGATTTATATTATCCAATTTTCCTAAGAGCTTATGCTAAGAAGAAAGGAATTTCTTTAGGAATCAAAGAGCTAGAACTGGAACTGGAAGAGGAATACTACACATGAGTGAGGGGAAGAAAGAGACTCAGGAGTTGAAGTGTGGTATCACACTTGAAATTGTATGGGTCTTCATGAACTTATGCCTTAGTCTGTGCAAGAGACTCAGTAGACAAAACCTGAAGTAGCTCTTTTTATGGAATTTCATGAGGTGGGAATTTATTGCCACAAGTTATCATAATTCCATGAGAGTATTAATATTACACAGACTTATTTTAGAGCATTAAGCTCTGATACAGTCATCAGCACTCTCACACTCTCAGGGCAGGTACAGGCAGTACCTGTACAGTAATAGTTGTGAAAAGCCCTCACCAAGTATGGAGAGAAACAAGTGAGTATCTGGGCAGATCGAAGCAGAAC
The DNA here is from genome assembly GCA_004024945.1 of Uropsilus gracilis. Lineage (NCBI taxonomy): Eukaryota > Metazoa > Chordata > Mammalia > Eulipotyphla > Talpidae > Uropsilus > Uropsilus gracilis. The sequence continues at coordinate 34,252 of PVHY01013196.1, forward strand.
ATGATATATACAACTGTGTGACATCCCCAGAACCGCTGAGCAGCAATTTTATCAGAGATTTTAAGTGATGGTAAATACGCTGCATTACCAGGTGGATCAAGAGACCAGGGAAATACTGATGTAGCCTCATCAGTACTCACAGCTGGAAAGAATTATGTGAACGTTCATCTCCTTGAATGCATTTCCTCTTTGTGCTTTCAAGACTACAAGAAAAACCCTTGACCGATACAAAGCATGTTTGTATCAGTCACTTAGAGCTTAATATTTACATGTTTTATCTGAAAAATTTAAAAAATGTTAAATAGTTGTGGCGTGGTGCTGCTTAACTTTCTAAGGGATGACTAACAAGACTGTGAATTCCTTCTGTTTAACAAGAAATAAAACAAGGAGATAGGCCCAATTACTCTTTTTCCCCCTACAACTGGTTCTTAAAATAAATATTGAGTTGGCCTTTCCCCAGAAGTCAACAGGTTTCAAAGGTATTTTAAATCCAACCTGAGAATTTATGGGATTCTAGCATGAGGGGAAGTCATGGTATATGTAAGTATGCTGTCAAATGCCCAACTAATGACTAAGTTACATTCATGAGAGAGCTCTTTCCTAATGGGGAGAAAAACAATTATTTCTTGGCCTAAGATTCAGTCATTTTCATGGCTAAAGCAGCCCAAATTGTTTCTACACTCTAATATTTTCAAAGGCTAGAGAGCAAATGTGTTGCCAAGGAGACCACTGACATGCTGAGGAAGGAGGCGTTGAATGGTACCTATGACTATGAACTTATGATTTTTTACTACTTCCAGGTCTTAATCTCCAGGAACTCAGCAAAAATTAAAAAAGCTCCTCCATGAGGTTGAAACATGAAACATGAAGGCTGTGATGACTCTCTCTCTCTCTCTCTCTCTCTCTCTCCCTCTCTCAGACTGAAGATATTCATGCCTACTCATCTTTACCCAGTGACTCTGTGGCATAGACCCTTAAACTTCCTTGGTGGTATTAAGAAATCTCCCAGAACGGGAGCAATAATTTTACATCATATGTAGATTATCATTTGTTCATGGCCACAATGGAGTTGAGAAAATATTTGGAAGCAACATGTTGTTTATATTGAAGCTAATTAAAAACTTCAAAGAATATACTTCAGTGCCACGCTATCCTGAAAAGTCATGGTGGTCTTTCATAGTCATCAAACGTCATTAAAACAGGTATCTAGGTTATAAATACTAAAGTTTTGCCTTTTAAAAATAACTTCACTGGGCATTTATCTGAAAATACTACTCCAAAAATATATAAGCACCTCTAGATTCATCACATTATTTACTTAATGAAATAAGATAGATGAATTAAGGCAAACATGAATTCACTCATACATGGGAGATTAAGAAACAAATCAAATGAACACATTAAAGAAAAAGTCTGACAAAGGAAAAAAGAGTCAAAAAGTAGGTAAAATGCGTAAGGGGAGTAAATTTTATGGTAATGATTGTGGTTGTAAGTTGGCTAGTTATATGTTGATTATGAGGTGGTATATACAGATGTTGAAGTATAAAGCTAATTATCTCCAACATGTGCAATCTTATAACCAGTTCTTTCTCAATTAAAAAATTGCATTACATTTTAAAATAACTTAATTTTCATATTTTATTTACAGAATCATTTTATCACTTATTGACTATTATTATTTAGATACAAAGACCTAAAATTCCCAAGAATTGAAAACAGCTAATATTCCATAACTAACAATTATATGTTAAACTGCAAAGAGGAGGAATGTTGCCCAGTGTCTGTTTTTAGTATATCCACACATAAAGGAGGGGGAAGGAATCTATCCTGGCTCTCTTTTATGTATGGGCACTAATTCAATTCATGAAGATTCACCCTCATGACCTATTCACCCCCTAAATTCCCCCAATTCCAAATGCCCATTCACTTGGGGATTTGATTTCCATATATAAATTCGGGGGTATGCAAACACTTAATCTACAATGCTCTGTATACGTATTAGCACAGTCCTCTATAGTATTTGCTAATTTCATCTCCATGGCATGTATTAACATGTGCTCTTGCATCTGGATACATCTGTACCACTCCAATCTTACAAACTGTTTCATACTAACAGTACTTTACATCACCAAAGTAAAAAAGTTCCTATTTACCTGAAAGCATCAAGTCATGCTACCTTAACTAATACATACCATTTGTTTTGTTTGTTGGACATCTAACACACTTTAGAGTTTACTATGAACAAGATGTGAACAGACTTCCTTCTTAAAATTTGCACCACCGAGGACAGAATTCTAATACACACATAGATAAATACTGACATATCCTACAAGAGAATATAAATGCTGACATAGCAGTTATTGTTGAACCTAATTCAGGTGGGTGAGTCAGAGGAGGCCAGAGAAGGGATTTGAATGGCATCTGAAGGTCCCGAAGGAGCAACTTAATTCCTTCCTTGTCTGGGCTAGTGTGACAGTCTCCATTGGCACAGTGCCTGGAACATGGTGGCAGCTCACAGATGAATCAAAGGAAACTTAAAACACTGATCAGAAACAAAGCAAAAAAAAAAAAAAAGGTCTTTGTGTCGTAAATGGATAAGTGAATAAATGAATTGTGAAATCTGTATTTGGTTAATGCTCCCTTAAAACTTAAAATAATTACATGCAAATTGGTCTAAATTAAACTTAATTTAACATGCTATACTTCATTTTAGTCAAATTTGTATTTAATTAGGTAGTCAACATGTTCTGATCATTTTGTAATACTTTTATAGATTGCTGATTACAGTTGATAAGTGAGCATTGTACTATGAATATTTAACATTTTGCTCATAACAAAAAGAATGCCACATTTTCTAAAATAATTTACAGTTACAAATGCTTTCAATCATTTTTCCCTTGTGGATTATTGCTGTTTTGACACTGTATCTTTATAATCTTTTCTTTCGTATTCACATTGCTCAAAACCTCCCACTATTTGTCATTTCTCAATTTTGAGCCAATTATTTGTGAAGGGAAGTCCCTGAACTAGCAGATTCTATTTCCTTTTGGTTCTCAATGCATAAAGCAATTAAGAATATCTATACCTATGTTCTTCTGATAGATCAAATATGATCTAAAAAAAAATCCCCTAGAATGATATACCAGTCTATAAATGATCACTGGCATTATACCTATATTCAGAATTCATGATAAATGCATTGTCATCATCTTAAAAAGTTTATTAAGTAGGAACAAGCAGATGACATCAAATAAATACATAAAACACATTTTTTACTCATGATTAAAGCATAACATGGATCTGAGGTACTTTTTCTCCATCTCCCTGGAGGACTAGTCTTCCAAGAGAATTTTGTTTTGTTTTGTTTTGTTTTGTTTTTTTAAATATGACCCACACAGAAACTTTAGTACTAGATTAAAAAAAATAAATTATAAGTACAAGTAACATGTAAGATACTGGGGTAGGTTTCTTAGCAATAGTGCTGGTCAACTAACAAGAACCTGGCTGATGCACTTTCTGAACTTATTTGATCCCAGGCCTCTTTGCTCCTGGAGCTCCTAGAAGTTCACAGGTCATAGAAAATAAAAACAGGAAAATGAGCACTTGAAGGGAAAGATGTGGGCCAATGCCATCCTGCTTTTTTCAGCAAGGTGAACTTCCCTTATCCTCAGGGGATGCATTCCAAGATCATCAGCGAATGGCTGGACCTGGGAATTACTGGAACATAAATGCACATCCTGTGATAAAGTTTAACTATCAGAGGAAGAGGCACTGGAAGAGATTAACAAAAGAATAATAAAACAGAGCAATTATGTGTATGTCCATTCTCTCTCTTTCTACCACAAAAATCTTACTGTATGCAATAGTTTCAAACCCCAGTTGACCAAGAGTAGCTAAAAGTATGTGTGAAAATACTGTATTTTCATTGTAGATTATGTAGAACTTCGCCCAACCATGATTATTCTATGATTATCCTTATCCTATCCTAAGTTAACTTAGTGCACTCCAATTTTGTATTATAAGATAATAGTGCTGATTAAATCACATTTTTCATTGGGACCATGACTGCAAACCACATCTCAATACTGCCAGAATAACATAGATGAAGAAACCACAATATTCAGTTTTGGTCTATTTTGTCCATATCAGTTTCTCTCTTCCATCTGTTACCCTAATACATGATATTGTATAAATAGTTATTTGGTTAACATTTCAACTGCTTACAGGACAATCCAAATTGGATACCACTATCTGGGTAATGACCATAGGCAACAGAACAGTTTAACGTGGCTTTGCTCATTTCTTAAAGCTTCATTGGAGACAATGCTGCTGCCTCATGCCAGAAATAAAGTTTTGAAATGAAGAGGTTGTGGAGCTGAAACCTTTTGAATGAACATCCTTGACTTCCCATACTCCAATGGCAAGAAGTTGCTATGGGCACCAAAGCAACCTTAACATTTCTGCTATAATTTATGGGTGAGCTCAGAGGAAGCAAGCGTGAAAAAAAACCCAACCAAGACAATTCAGTAGTCTTATTGGTTAAACAAAACACTTGTAAATGATAATTATACCAGAATTTCTCTAAGAAGATGGCAATGTGTTTGTTTTAAATAAATACTTCCTAAGGTTAAGAGTGAAAGCTGATCTCTCCTTTGGCCAATTTTCTCATACATTGAAGAGGAAAGTAAAATAAATAATATGCCTACAGAATCTGACTGAGGAAAAATATTTACTTTCTTTAGGTTGTGTCATGTTTCATTTTAACCTGTTTTTCAAGTAGAATTACCCTGTCTCCCAAGTAGCACATAAAGGGGTGGCATGCTATTATAAGCACTATTTCTCTTAGCCTCTTTGACCTGAAACTGTATTATTTGGAGGCAATGCACTTTAAAATGCTCTGTTGAATAAGAAATGGAAAGACATGAAAAACAAAAACCAGGAGTTTTAGGCCAAGATTCGTCTGCACTGATTTGTTTTGATACATTCTGTCATTTTATTTGTATCCAGTTTTTGAATGTTCAGATATGTGCCCTTCAAATAAAAGAAGCTTTGTACTGTCCGAATCACTTAGCAATCCAGTTGTAAGTGGAGTATTTTAATGTAGGTGAACAGAGGGCTTATTACCCCATTAGCAACAGAGAGAATGGGACCCCCCTCCCCGACTCCTGCCATTAAAGATACCCTCGTCTTCTGAGGAAGGTCTTTTCAAAAATGGGTTCATTCGTGGCTATACTTGGTCTGGTTCACACCCAAAATTAAGAGAGACTTGGAAAAGAGAGAGAGAGAGAGAGAGAGAGAGAGAGAGAGAGAGAGAGAGAGAGAGAGAAGAAAGAAACCTATTTCCATTTACAAATGAGAAAAACATATGCCAAAGTTTAAGTTTTAAATTCAGGTCTCTGGATCTTCAAATTAGAACCCAATGGCTCAGACTGTCTCACTCTGATGTAAATAACTGAAGGAGTCACGTTTTCACATGGACAGTGCTCCTCAGTTCTGCACTCTGTTTTAGAGCCCTGAATACAAGGTGACCTGGCCAAAGGGTAGAGTTGCTTTCCTCTTACTGACTTTTCACTGTCTCCCTTAATTTGATAACATCACTGTCCTGCCTGAATCATCTGCCCCTTCAAGCCTCCTCTTCTTTGACAACCTTCTCAATTGCCTGCAGGTAACTTTGATAAGATTGATTATAGATTCTAGAGACCTTACCTTCTTCCTGTCTTTTGTTTTCTTCCTATTCAACCACCAACCAGCCTTAGAAAAGAAAAAATATTGTTAATCTGACTTGAGTCTCTATTTCCCTCATGAGTTACAGATTTCTATGCAAACTTTCTATGGTTCATTTAAAATTCTCACTCATTCTGATTCTGTTTCAGTGCAATTGTGAGTATGGCAAGATATATATATATATATATCTTATATATATATATATCATATATATATGAACAGAGTGAATCTACACCTTTAAATCCTATACAGTGTGATAAACCAATGTTAATTTAAAAAAAAAGAAAAGGCTAGATATAAAATCAGGAACAAAAAATAATGAGTTTATAGCCTCATCCCAAATTTCCTTGATTCAGTTTAAAGGTCTTTGATCCAATTCAAGCAGTTAATAAGATTTCTCTGTAATGGCTCCCCAGCTCCATTTTCAAATGCCTTCACAGATGGCAGCTTTTCACAAAATTGGTGTAGTGTGTGTGTGTGTGTGTGTGTGTGTGTGTGTGTGTGTATAACAGTGACTATATGAAATCCCACAGATAAATCTCACAAATATTCTGTTGCAAGAGACCAGACACAAAAAAATACACACTGTCCAATTTCTTTCATATAAATTTTTTTAAAAAAATAAAATTCTGTGATGTAACAAGTCAAAAGAAAGACCAATTTTGTGAGGAAGGGAAGGTAATTATTACAAGAACATATGAAGGAGGTTTCCAAAGTTTCATTTTTTGATCCGTGATGATATGCAGGTATATATATTGATCATATTTGTAGACAACTTATTACAAATGTATATCTGTTTTTGTAAAAATCATGTTTTCAAAAGAGCTAGATATGCAATATGAACAATTCAAAAACAAAAATTAAGCAAAAATTACAAATCATATTATAATAGTCAATAAAAATAAATAGCAAATGAAATCAGTTAAATTCCTTGCTTTAATTCCGAGATTACAGAGAGGGCCCAGAGAAGCATGAAAAATAATTGGGGCATTGACCAATTTGGAGAGCTAAGAATGGAGCTGGAAGAACCCCTTCTGACTTCAGGAAGTCAGATTTGGAACAAAAGTGCAGATTTACCAGTAAGACTGAGAAGAGGAGCTGCAGTTCGAACGATTTGGCAAGCCCAGCTGGTAGAATGCTAGCTTATCTGCCACATCCACAGGCCTAGATAATGTGTCTAGCTCTGAAGACATGAAGACTGTGGAGGTATACCTGCTTGCATAAATATGGCTTATTTACAGCATCACCTTCTTTCTCCTGTTGTTAAATGATAAGAATGGTTCAGAGACACTTCATGTTCTTTGGGAAATTTGATTACCCTATTGCTAAACCATATTTGTGCTAGATGTCCTTCTACAAAATAATATTTTCTCATTATTTCACAGTCTTTCTGCAGTACTGTTTGCTTTGCCCTCTATCTTTTACCAATCTAGAGATCAGTTTTTCTCTCCAATAAGTTGATAAATGTTTAGCTATATGCTGATCATGGATATTATGAATCTCCTGAGTTAAGTAAAATGGCTTCTATTTAATTGCATTTCACAATCAAGATATGCCAGTCATATAATAAATAAAAGTGAGTTTTAGGTAAAGTTTGAGTACAAGAGAATTTCTGTAATTTATTTCATTGTGATTCAGATAGATCCTCCCTGAGTCCTAAATGCTTTCCAAATTTACATAGTTCTGTCCATTTCTATTTCTGGTTAGTTAATTTTTCCTGTCCAGACAGAAACTGAAGGCTTTCACAAACTTTTACTTCTCCAAGATATATATATTTTTTTCAAACTCCATAAATATTGCTGGATCACAGCTTTTCCTTGGCTAGTTATCAAACTCCAGAGGCATAGGAGAATGTTGGAGGTTTCCTCAGTTCAAGATCTCTGTCTACACCTCAACCTTAACACCTTCTCATCAAAAGCTGTGAATCACACGATGGAATACTATGCATCCATCAAGGAGGACAAACACATGTAATTTGCAGCAACCTGGATGGAACTAGAAAGACTCATATTAGCAGAAATAAGCCAAAAAGAAAAAGAGAAGTACAGGATGGTCTCACTTATATGAGGGATATAGGGAAAATCAAACAAACAAATAAGAAAAAATGAAAACAACCA
>PVHY01013197.1:0-42083 GCA_004024945.1 Uropsilus gracilis
TGTACTGGAGCCCCAAGATATGGGAGCAGGGAGGAAGTGTTTCAGTAAGATATACTGACAGTTAGAATACTATGTTGTTAAGATGTCCTTAGATCTTAGAGTTGCTGTTTTAAAAAGTCTCAACCTGAAAATTTATGCCTGTACAAAAACTTGCACCCTGGCTGTCGGGACTCCCTTGCCAGCAGGGAGCAAAGGGGTCAAGGTTCCTGGGTAAGCCCCCTAAGCTGGGTGAGACCCAGAGGGGGGATGTGGCTGTGGATGGCTGCTTCATAGGGCAGCCATCTGCAGCTTGGATTGGCTGAGCCATGTTGCCCTCTGCTCCCAGCCTAAGAGGAGCATAGGTGGGCACATGGCTGGGCCCTCTGGGCCCACTCCCATACAGGGAGGTATGGATGCATGGGCAAGGGTCGGGGCAGGAGCCCCTTCCATTTTGCTCTCACTCCAGCTAAATATCAGAGGATCAAGAACATGCACAACACAAGCCCCTACATAGAATGGGTAGGAACCATGCAAGAATCCAGCCCACAGGCCTAAAATAGACACAGCAGATGGACAACCGAGAGAACCAGTGCAAGCGAGACAAGAGAGGCACGTGTCTCTACGCATCGTGTAGAGACACGATGTCACCACGCTTACTTATGTGCTCACCGGGCCAAGAAGACCCAGGACTTCATTTTGGAGATGCCTTCAAGGAGAGCAACACACCCTTCCCACACTTCAGGAGAGGAGAGGATGATGAAAGATGGGGCAATCAGCCCCACATCAAAACTGCAAACTGAGGCAGAGTAGATGATCTTCAAAGGCCATTCACAGACACCTGTATGCACAGAGAAACTTCTCGACCAACACTGGCTGGGGGCGGGACCCCCTGGATCTGACACTATAGCCATAAGGTAAGGCAGCAAAGCAATGGAGATGGGATTGGAGAAAATAGCCTGCAGCAAGAAACATGGACAGATCACAAATGAATACAGGCTGGCCACCCAATGCAAACTTAAGACTGAAAACCTACCATCAAGTCTCGCCTAGTTCCAACAGCACAGTCCCTCACCAGTGAAAGGACATTGCCATAGGAAAGACTGATGGACTTGGTACAACTATTAAGCAACAAAGAATGGGGTTTGAGAAAACGGAAGGAGGACCAGAGAAAGGAGGGAGGAGGGGTATCCCAAAAAAACACACTTACAGAGGTTGTGATATAAATAAATAGATAGATAGATAGATAGATAGATAGATAGATAGATAGATAGATAGATAGATAGATAGATAGATAGATAGATAGATAGATAGATAGATATAAAAAACTTGCTTGTGGGGTTTTATAATTTTGCTGCCATTTGTCAAAACTTGGAGGCAAACAAGATATCCTTCAATAGGCCAAAACAAATAGAATAGATGAATAATCACATTTCGCTGAGTAGATGAAAGCTACAGAGATGATATAAAGATCAGTGGTTGCTGGGGGTTGATGGGAGGGAGGAGGCAATGGACAGATGAGAGTTTTGGTTATCTTTAAAGCAGTGCAAAAATTCCACAAGACGCTGTGATGGTGGCTACTTGTCTCTGTATATTTGTCAAAACCTATAGAACATACAACACCAAGAGTGGACACTCTTGTAAACGTTAATGTGATCTGTGGATGGTAAAAGTGAGTCAGGGCAGATCCCTTGGTTGCAGTATATGGAGCATGCTGATGTAGATAATGGGGAAATTATGAGTATATAGGGACAGGGATATAGGACAGTGATGGGAACTGACTCTACTTGTCTCTCAATTGTTCCATAAACTTAAAACTCCTCAAAAATTAAAGTCTATCCATTAAAAGAAAAATTCAGGATATGGACACTTGTAGATAGGCAATGGTCATGGCAGGGAAGTTGATTTTTTTTTTATTTCAACCCTTTTTAAATCTTTTAAATTTGGTATCAGGAGAATATATTTCTGAATGTGAATATTTGTAATGAAAAGGTAAAAATTAATAACCACATAAAAACATATTTGCTAAATGTTTATAAAGAATTAATTCCACATATGTGGAAACATGACTGGTGGTCCTGAGGCAGTCTGTAGTCAGAAAACTCATTTCGTCACTTAGGCAATAAGTAGAGGCACAGTGTTTTGCCGGTAGTCAGACAACAGTGTGCAGGAAGGCTTCTGTCTGACCAGGAAGGTGTTTCTTCCTTCTCCTCTGACTATTTTACTGCCTCTCTTTATTGCTAGGTACAAAGAATAGCGTTCCCACAGGATATTCTAATATGTCACAAAGGAAATGGAGTTAGCAGCACAGATTGTTCAAAATTAATAAACCTCGAACGAGCTCCATGGTTTAGATGCCTTTACCACTTAAAAATATAATTGACCTTCATACCTGACCTCAGACCTCTGCGCCATGGCCAAGCCCTGCGATTATGCCAGAGGAGAGGTTTTGGATGCCTTAATACCTCCGACCTCCAGTTACACAGCACAAGGGCACAGCAGCAGAAACTGGAGGGCAGCCTAGTTCAGGTTTCCATAGAAGGAAATGGAGACTAGAAACAAAGGTGAAGGGCAAGGAGAATAGCTAAACTTTACTGAGAAGAATATGCAAGGCCATTCAGTTGTTAATAGTGTGAACCCATGCAACCATCTTATAAAGTAGGTGAAGCTGTGAACAAGAAAATGAATGTTAAGCAGAGGCTGAGTAACTTGCTGCATTGATACAGAGGTAAAGCCAATGTACACAGTCTGGGAAATGGTGTCCACTCTTATAGAATGCATTTGCCTATTACTTCCATCCTCAGTCCAGGTTCTAGGATTTTATTTGTTTATTTATCTGTACTGAGGTTTATGTATTAGTATTATATGTACTGATTTTACATGCATTAGCTTAGCATACTACATGTAATGCAGATGTGTAGGATCACACCTCTTACATACTACATGTAATGCAGATGTGTAGGATTACACCCCAGCCATCACCAAAGCACCCATAATCCTCCACCATAAATAGAGGCCTCAGCAATAGGTAGGACTTGTGTTGGGTAACCATTCCATCATAGTTGCCCATTGTAAGCATCAGGCTCACCAATCTGCATAAGTTATTTTTGGTTTTAGTAGTTACACAGACACAGCAGACAGAACAGGCCCAGAGGTGCTGTGAGGCAGACAAGCTCCCCAGTCCCTCAGGAATCTTTACTCTCTTAACCTGGGTTCCCTCTTGCGTTCTCTCTTGTGCTTTCTCTTGTACTCACTCGTGCCCTCCTCTGCATCCCTTTGCCCCCTCTCTCCTAGGTCCAGGTGTCCACTTGTATGCACAGCCAATGGGTCACACCATCATGGAGAAGATGCAACACACCAGGTGCTGGATATGTAAGCTAATGAAGGAAATAGCTTGACTAACTCACCTTATAACTTGGGATATTGTTACAGCTCCGTGGTTTGAGATATTTCTGAGAAAAAGGTAGTCTGAGGCTTCACTCTATTCAAAGACTTAGAGTCTACAGGGCAGTTTGAGCGTAGAAAAGCTTTACGAACATAGGGACTAGGCTAGGAACCTCGGGAACCAGCCCCACATCTATTTTTGGAACTATCATGATGCAGCTTCCCAGGACTGACCTCAAAAGTCATGTTGGTGCCCTGGGATCTTCAGATGCTCCTCAAAGCAGTGTTTACCCAAGGTGTGGTCTCCATCCAGCAGCATCTCCATCACCTATGGCCTTGTTAGAAAGGCAGATCTTCAGATCTTCTGAAGTCTAATCTGCTGGAGTTCAGTAGTGTGTGTCTGAACAAGTATTTAGGGTGATTTTCTACATCTCACTGTTCCAGAGACCCCCATATTTGATGCTAATCTTTCTCAGATTATCCTATTTAGGGGTGATTTTCTGGCTATCCTTGAAAACACCTGAGTTCCCCTGATTATGGTGAACCCACCTATAACTATAGCACATAAAAAATTGAGTTCTCATTTTCCATTCCCTTTTCTAACTACTTTGAAAGATGTGACTGATTGTCTCCTTTGAAAATACCAAAGACCAGTTTGCACTCCCACCAGCAGTGTAAGCCAAAGACAAAGCATATCACCAAGGTCCTTTTCGACAGAAACAAGTAACTGTGGGAAAACATCTCAAACTTGGCGTGATTCACACTACTCCAATCCCAAATTGTCCCAGTAGCCTTGGTCATTTCTGGCATGGTGAGCATTCCAGCTAATCAAATAGAATGTAATGCTTGCATGAGCTGGTTTTGTAGAATCTTACCCAATATTGTTTGGAATTCTGGAACAGGAAACCTTAGAATGTTCAGAATCATCTCTTTCTCAGTCTTCTGTACAGACAGCATATTTAAAATATGTGCAAGTGATTGTTCTAAGGATTTATCCCACTTCCTAAGGACACAGTAAGCTGCCAATGCCACCGCTGTGTAATAAGGATATGATCTGGAACTCAGTTCCAATGAAGATTGTGTTCTTCACACGCCCTCTTGTGGCTACTGGATGATAACGCAATCACATAAGACCTTGGCCTGTGTTCACAAAAAAAGCCTCCGGGAATGAAAAATCAAAGAATTCAGAATTGGGGGGAGGGGGTCTTGTCTTGCCTTGAATTATATTTGCTTTGAGCATTGTGGAAATCTATAGTGTTATTCTTCTTAAAAAGTGTTGTGATAGTATATCCCTTAAAGCCATTGGCAAAGAATAGCAAATAAATATTACCTTTTTGTTTCAAGAATGCGTAACAATTAAGGAGACTGCAAGTACAAGGAGGATAACTGCGTTAATGTTTGCTCACAGCTATGTTTACATGGTCAAAGCAAAGTACAAGAGACAGTTCAGATCATTTGCAGGATTAGTCATCAGTTAAACCAAAAGAAGCTGCAAAAGAAATAGAAATGTTTCCACGCATGCATTAACGTATATGTTTAGCACATTCTCTTCACCTCCGCAGAATGAATTGGTAGGGTTCTGAATTCCAGCAGCCCCCGTGTGGCTTTGCTGCCCTGACCGGAAAAGGGGTTGATGAAGCCTCCTCTCTCTGGGGAGACATGGCACTGCCCTCCCCTTAGCCCTCATTCTTCAGCTGAAAAACACATTCCTGTCCCCATTAACCTTAGAGAATGTAAAATGCTCCCCACTGACGCACATAAGTTTAGCAGGGCTATATTCCTGCTGGTTTCTCTTCTGACTTAGAAAAAGAATTCTGCCTAAGGTTATCAGCTCCTAACAAAGAAACAAGGTCTAATGTCTGTGCAGCATCTAGCTAATCACCTCCACAAATAGATATTAATAAAACTTTGATTATGGGAAGAGTCATTAATTATTCAGTTTTTCTAATTGTCTAGAAATAAAAATAGGTTGTCAGAGGCTAGATAAAAATTTCTAGAACAGGGAAACGGGGGGTTGAAAGGAGGGGCATTAGGAAGTACAGAGAATTTTAGAACGAGTTTCTCACCCTGGGAAATAGGCACTGAGTCAAATAATTCCCTTCTGTGGGGGTTGCCCTGTGCATTGTAGGGGTGCAGGCTGGTTCCTAGCTTCACCTGCTAATTCAGAAAGCAGCAACCGAATTGTCACAACCAAAAATGTCTCTAGCCGGTGCCCAGTACCCTCTGATGACAAAACCAGCCCTGTTAAAAAACCACCGACATAGTAGAGGATATATAGTTCTCAGAAAAATCGTTAAATATTGAAAAATTGTTGAAAATGACAAATCCTGAGTGTCAAACCTCTGGATTAGAGCAGAGAGAATAAACAGGCTTTGAAGTTAGCCTGACCAAGGCTTAGGTTAAATGATGTTACCAAGGCCTCCTTTTTCCCTAAACCTCAATTATCACATATATAAAATCAGTAGATAATAACAATATTGTAACAATATAATAGTAACATTGTGTTGAACCCACTTGAAATACCCCATTCCTGAGGGTTCTCCTGAGGCTAGATAACCAATGAACAGTAGACAGGTTCTGCGGTGAAAAACACCAAATTTAATAACATGTATGGAGAATTTATTTGGTTGTACATTGTGAAATAAGTGAGGGGAGGGGACAAGGAGTTTACCTGTGCTCAGGGACCTGGGGAGTCAAAGAGGAAGGAACGGATGCAGACAAGATGACTGCGTATGACAAAAGCTTGCCTGGGGATGTTGGTCCCTCCTGTAAGGAAGATTTCTCTGATTAAATGGTTATTTCTGGTGATATTGCTAAAACTAGCAATCTGCACTAACTAATGGTAACAGTTTCTCCCAAAGTCCACAGAGCCTCCTTTAACCTTAGCTTGATAACCCAAGATGATATATATTTAAAAAATTCTATGCTGGACATCTTGGACAACATTTATCTGGACATCTTTAGGGAATCCAATCCGTAATCATAATCATAATAATATTGTTAAGAGGTTAAAGGGGAAAAAGAATCTAATACACTGCCTAGCCGACTAACAGTGTCAATAGCTATAAGTGCTTTTTTTCTCTTCTCCAAAAGTTCCTAGAAATATAACCTCTTTGGCATAGTCCAGGAGAGCCCTTAGACGCTGCCATGAGTGGGAGGGGTGCTGGGATCCTTTGGGAATAAGTCACTCTCCCTCCTGCAGAGTTGTTCCTGCAGTGGCTTCAGAACAAAGCACAGATCAGACACAGAAGCCCTCCAGATAATCACCCAGGGCAGCAAGGCGAATGCCATCATTCCAGAAATAGAAGTATTTCTAGTTCTTAAATGTTCACTTTGCTTTGCTCTCTGGTTTTCCATCAGAAAAGTACAAAATCATCCTATTAACATTGGAAAGTAGAAATCTTACACTTTTGTATCAAGGAAATATTTTTGGTAAATTTGAAGCAGAAGGGATGTTTGCAAGTTCTTTGTATCTGATATATACTCCTTGGAATAATTAATGCTGGGTTTTCAAATGACTCCAATAATTTTTATGGAAACTCATTTAACTGTGGAAACAACTCCTTGCCTTTATTATTCCTTAAATCATTTGTTTGTATCTTATATAAATTATCTAAAAAATTAAAGACATGTTAAAAATTATTTTAAATTACCACACAAACATTAGCAATCATGGCATTAGAAATTTATCCTTGAATTCATATCATGAAAAACTAATTCTGCCTTTCTCTGTATCCTTGTCCATAATCTAGTCACATTTCTGATTTTCATTTTTCTCTCTACTACTCTTGTTATATTTTGAGTTAGTCACATAAAATTATAAATACTGGATTATATATATGTATATATATATATATATATATATATATATATATGAGGAGTTCACTTGATTCAAACTAAAACTCTGTTCCTACTTGTCTCTTTTAAAACTTTACTTATTCAAAGTCATTTTCCTCCTGGAATTTTTCACAAAAGTCTACCCTGAAAAGAGCTCCATTTCCTGAAGGTTCTTACTTAGTAAGGGTCTTACTGTTACTCCATCATAGCATCAGTTTTTAGTTTATTAAATTTAATAATTTTCTAATCATTTCCCATATTTGTAGCGTATTTGGTTTCTCCCCTCTAGTTTAGTCACCATCATTCTAACCAGAGCAGGTTGTGAAATACGCAACAAATATATGAATACCACAAAATCTTTAATTGAATGTATTCATAGCATCATCACACTAAGATACTAAACTTAACCTCTTTAGAATTAAGCTAATGATAGACTCAAACATGACTGAAGCTGGAGAATCTTTTCAACAGTTGCAACATCAGTGTCTCTGTGTGGCCTGCCAGCACTTTACAAGGTGCCCAGGGAGGCAAAGTGAAACATAGCATGACCCTTGACTGTAAGAAACTATAGCCCTGTGAATATAACAACACTCACATGCAATCAGATAACTATACAAATCAACACCTTCACTCCTTCAGCAGATTTAGAACCAACTAGCTGCCATGCTTATGCTGGGGTAAGGGTAAACAGCTTGGCTTTTTCCCATGAAGTGTACAATCTGAGAAAAGGCATGACAAAATTCATCACAGTTTAAGGCTCTGTTGAAGATTGGAATAAATGGAGAAAGTGTCTTAAATGAGAGCAAGATTTGAATTTGTTCTTTAACAGAGGAGAGTAAATGACCAGTCTGAGACTTAATTTCCATGCATGGCAATCAACACAATTGCGTAACATAGTATCATAATTTCATATTGGTGGTAAAGACATTCAATGAAAGATGATTACACTTTCAAACTATGCATTCCTATTCCCATCAATTTTAATATCTTAAGCATACTATTCTTATTTCATTTACTGAGAGAACTAAGGCAACCTCAAATTTGAAATCATTCCTTGTGAAGATTCATAAAGAACTATGTTAAAAAGCCAAAGTCTTGCCCTACAGTTAAAATTGAGGTGTTTTTCTTTCAATTCACAACTCCAATTTTCAGACCTTAATATCTTAAACTTTTCAATTGCAGGCAGTGAAAAAGTTGGTTACAAAGAATGGTTCCTATGTGGAAGGAGAGCACTGATAGCATACTTCTGAGGTGCAACTACTGCCTGTCATCTTTAAAATGGTAAAGTAAGCAATTCAGAGAAAAACATGTTGAGGGGTAAATTGCTAACTCAATCGAGATGAAAGACCTGAGTAGGTCAAACTGTTTTTTTTTTTCTCCCATTACTTTTAATATTAGTGGATAGTATTAGTAAAAATCAAACTATCTTTTTCCCAATATGATGATTTAAAAGAGCTTTTTCACAATATGATTCACATGGTCTCAGGGATTATCTTTTTTATCTCCAAACTAAACAAGATGAAATTATGTCAGCACAAGTCTCCATGGACAAGATATGTCAAAAAGATAGATTACATAATTTATATTTGCATTCCTTTGCATTTTTAATATTGTTATATTCTTTGCATTTCTAATTATATTTGCATTTTAAATATTGAATTCATTTTTAATTTCACAGGCAAAATGATATGATATAATTAGGAATGGATGGACATGGGACTTTCTCAGATCCTTTTCTTTGCCCCAGCTGCAATCAAATAATTCTTTTTTCCCCCACAACAGTCCAGGTACCCCAGAGACCTGTATAATATAACAAGGGTCTAGCTAATTATTAATATGGTACACTGACTATTGTTCAAATTCTTATTTCCCTGACATGAGAGTAGCTGATATATCTCTGTCCTTGTGACACCTCCTTATAAGAAGCAGAATATATACCTCTGTCCTACCATTAAACCTGTGCATGTAAGTAACTGCAGGAGTTTCAAATAAACCAGCACAGTGTGGCATGTTCCTGGCCTCTGCCATGGGAGCATCATGACAGAGAGGGGCTGACCCCTCTGTCTGGATCCAGAGCTGGAAGACACAGAGTGAAACCTTCCATGTCATACAAGATTGAGCAAACTTACAGCCAGCTCACAACATTGACATCATGAGAGATGAATGCTTATTTTGTAGAACACTAAAATTCTGAGATCATTACATAACAAAACTGATATAATTAGTGGTGGTATTATACTATCTGCCATACTTATTTACATGTGATCTAATTCTTGGACAAAAATAGCATAAACCTATTGTGAACTTATTCTAGAGCTTCATCACTTGAAATAATCAGTATTAGAATATAGACAGAAAAATAAGGTCATTTCAGAAAGTGTGCTTTACAAAATAGGATCATAAGGATTCCTAGCATTTGTAGCTACCTGGAGATAATATTAATTGTACCTATCTGGGCAGTAAAATTTGTCTGTTCACAAAAATACCTTCACTAAGAGTTACATAAAGGGCTATGGTACTTAGGTAAAATACAAAAATTAGAAAAGGTATATTGAGGGAGGAGGGTAAGGAAGATAGCTTCACATCACCTTCATTACCTCGCCTCCAAGGCCAAGGAGTCCAGCATGGAGACTGGACAGTCCCACAATGGGAGGCCAGTACAGTGATCACTGAACTTCACCACAAACCAGCACTGACTACCGCAGTCCACGCTGATTCTAAAGGCCTTTAAGTAGTTCCAGCAAGTTTGTGTGAATCCAGACCCTGACTCAGCCCTGCTGGTTCAAACTGCCCCAAAGAGATTCCACAACCCAAGATGGCTTCCATATTTCCAGACTTCCAGTGAGATATAATACAGTATTTGTCTTTCTGTGTCTGACTTATTTCACTTAGGGTTATGTACTTGAAGCTCTTCCACACTGTCATAAATGCAGGGTTGTATTCCTTTAAAGGCTGAATAATTGTTCATTAAGTTGTATATGTGATCTATGTATTATTTTCTTTATTCAGCAATTCATTGATGACATTTATTTTATTTATCTTAGTTGCTGGGAATAATGCTGCAATGAACATGTTACTGCAGATATCCTCCTCATATTGATTTCACTTCTTTAAGGTATAGACTAAGTGTAATTGCTGAATCAAATTGCAGTTCTTTTTTTCATATTTTCAGGAATTTTCATACTGTTTTCCATAATAGCTGTACATTCCCACAAAGGCTCTTTGCTCCACAACCTTACCAACATGTATTATCTTTTATCCTTTTGATAAAAACCATTTTAAAGGTCCAAGGTGATACCTCACTGTTGTTTGATTTGCATTTCTCTAATAATAAGTGATGTTGATCACTTTTCAAATAGCTTCTTTTGAAAAATGTCTATTGAGATTTAATCCATTATTTAATAGAGTTGTATTTTTGCTTTTGATTTTTATGAATCCCTTCATATTTTAAATATTAACCACTTATCAGATATATGATTTGCAGTTTCTTTCTCCTATTTTGTAACATGCCTTTGACTTGAGTGGTTTTTTGTGTTTTTGTTTTTTGTTTTTTGCTATGCAGAAGCTTTTCAGTTTGATGCAGTCCCATATGTCTATTTTTGTTTTTATTGTCTCTAGTTTTAGTGTCATATCCAATGCACTGTTTCCCAGACCAAGTCAAGAAGGTTTTTCCCTATATTTGCCTTTAATATTTCCATTGTGTGAATTCTTACATTTAAGTCTTTAATTCATATTGTATTCATTTTTGTATATGATGTGAGGCAAAATTCACCTTGATGCTTCTGTCTGCAGATGTCCTATTTTCTTAGCATCATTTATTAAAAACTAAATTTTTTCCCATTGTATGTTTTTGGCATACCTGAAGATCAATTGACCACATATGTCTAGAGTTATTTCTTAGCTCTAGAGCCAAGAGATCAGAAACATTTAAAAGTTTTATGCCTAGCAATTCTGCTTCTCACTTGCATCTTCTACGCTAGATTAGTACCATATTTTCTAACCCAGTATCATTATCAACTACAGCTACTCATCCTACTTAAGCTCCTGATATACAAATTTCCTTATCCACACAGAGTTCATCTATATCAGCAGACATAGTGTCAAACCCTAAAATAAGTTTGCATCTCCAAATATAAAATAATATAAAAATTCACAACTGATGTAATTAAACCTCTCATACATAACTCTATCTTTCACTAGAAAGCTGATAAAATGGATGTGACAACTGGTATCACCCTAAAAGTGCTATGTGAAAACTTGTCAATGTCAAAGTCATCATCCAGTCAACCAGTCAATGTATTTAGTGAACTATTACTCTATACAAGACGGATTATGAGTGCTCTTTAGAATAAAAATTTTGGTAACTTATAAAAGATATCCAAACATAAAAGTTGAAGTATATTCATAGTTCAAGAAAATTTCAAATGTGACCCAAAAATTGTATTGTTGCTGCCTACTATATTTAATCTTGCTCATTTAAAAGGGGCAGAACGGAAACCAATGTTGATGACATTCTTTCTCAAGATTATCCAGCTTCATTTATTCTGATCATTATCAGTAAGAATTTTTTTTTTCAAAATGGAAATATTGGTATTAAAATCTTTCTTTTTCTGGATGGGTAAAAAATTTAACATAGAAGTCTTCTTATTTATAATCCCATTTTCCAGCTGTAACCACTACTAATAATGTTATATACCATTTACACTGACTTTCTAAATTGACCTTAATATATAGTTCTTTTCAATATATACTGTTCAGTAACTTACTGTTTTCCACCTTACTTGTGAAGCAGGATAACTGCTTATAAATTCAAAACCATGAAAAGTCAATAGGGATACTTTGAACCACTTACAGTTTTCTTTATAATGTTGATAAAAATATTTGAATTGTGATTTTAAAAAGATTGGAAAGTTCAGGCTCAAGGGCAGACATATCAGAGAATGACAAAGATCAAAACCTTATGGGTGAAATCACATGGCCTGATGATGCTCATGTCTAAAGTAATAAAATCAAATTTTCAATTTCCACAGTGTTAAGAATAAAGCCTTATTTTGGAAATTCATCTTTAGAAGAAAAAAGGGGGCAAATTCTGAGCTCTCAGAACTCAAATCAGTAACCTACTGTTAATAACTGAACTTTCTTCCCATCAAAATTATACCTAAGAGAGAGGACAAAATATGATGCCTTTGAAACTTTTAAAAAGCAAAAATTCTATTCTTAAGCAGTTCTAAAAAAAAAAGTTAAATCTTGAACAATACAAGAAGTGAAGATAATAATAAAGAAGTGATGTAGCCATTTCCAGAATGGAAATATAAGGCAGTGCACACCATTTATATTTATAAGAATCTCATGTTCATACAAACCTTACAGTTTTATAGGGAGTGTTTTGTTTGCTCATTGTTTGTGCTTTAGGTAGCATTTTAAATGCTTTTTCCATTATGTTGAATCTATTTTTCATCCTAAAGATAGAATGTGGTCTTACTTGGCTTCTTTAATTAATTTTCAAATATTTAATTGACAAAGTATTGGTATGATTTTTGCAAATGTTTTAAATTCATGATGTACCAAAATTAATTTGAATGTGTTTGTGATATTTGAGAAAAAAAGCTTATTGGCTCTAATCACAACTAAGTTCCCTAATAGTCATTGAGGAATAACTTTTAAATATGAATTATTCTAACAACATAAAAAATTTATACTCCTCATGCATAGGATATTTTTAACTTATTAAATATACAGAAAATAGATATATTTAATAAAGTTAGTCTGAGGATTAAATGAGATAGTGTCTGTGTAGTATTTAGAATCATGTCTGACAAACTAAAGACTTCTGAATGTCATGCAAATTTTTATTAATTATATAAAATTTGAATATTTCAGAGTGTATGTAGTTTTGGATATTCAAGAAATTCTGTGGAGTGAATGTTAAGAAAACAATAGTTTTGATGAGTAAAGGACATGTTACACAATGTGTGGATTCTTTTCCAATTTCCCCAGGCAAGATTAGAGCTCCCTCCTCAGGACTGCCTCAGCATAATATATGAGCTTCCATTGTAGGAAATTAGTTGTGGAGTCCTCCAGGGCAAGGACTGTCTATTGTTCACTTCTGCAACCTCAGCCCCAGCACAATGTCTGAGGCTTAATAGTCTCTCAATATATGCTATCTGAATGACTGAATTTTAATTACTTAAACAAAGGTTAAAGCTCACTGTAACAAAACATTTGTCAGAATAATCTCCTGGCTAGACTTTATTCCTGGTGGGAGGTGGGGAAGTCTCTGAAGAATGGTGAGAGATAAATCTAAAACAAGGAAGGTTCATGACCTATGACCTCTCTTATTTTTCAATAGATATTTAATAAGTACCTAATATGTGAATGACTATGCAAGATACAAAAAAAAAAATAGTATTTCCTGTTTTAGTGAAGCCTATATATGAATAGAGAAAAATATTTTATTTATATAAACACTCAAAATAACATAGTAAATTCTGCATCATAAAATGTCTTAAAAAGTTGAAGGATAGGTTTCCAACTAGTGGTATTTGGGCAGGTTGTTCAAGATAAGAAGTTAGTGTGAGAGAAGGATGGGTAATGAAGAAGGTAGAGAAACAGCATGTCAAAAGAAGCAATACAAAGCATAACTGTATGTAGAAGAGAATGCATGATGTGTTTTCCACATTTGAGATACTCAATTGTGCTTTTCTGCTCCATAAATGAGGTAGGAAAGTCAGATTAGGGGTGTTCTACTGAGCAAAATGAATGTTCTATGTCTAGTGATTTAAGATTAATGTGGTGACATATGCAGAATGATGTGAGAGTGGGAAGGACTCTGGTACAAAATTCCAAGGTAAAATAATTAGTGCAAGAACAAGAAATTAAAAGGAAGAGAGGGAGGGAGGTGAGAATCACTGCAGATCCAATTACTAACACTTGGGAACCAAGTCCGTAGGAGAGATTAGTGGAGAGGAGACAGAAGGACATTTTATCATTAAATAGTCAACCTTTGACCGGAAGATGAAGTATTCCTTTCTTGTGACTCACATATTACCAGAAGCTTCCGATTTCCTGGAATTCTTGATGAAATTTGAAAGTCTTTGAATGATAAATTTTAAACCACAATTTTTATCATTTTGTTCATGTAGTAGTATCTGACAGTTTTTGGAGCAGAGACTTTCTTTCAACTCCTGATATGAATTAGACCCAATATGACCAATTGGTCTCCAACTCTATTATCTCAGTACAATCTGCTGCCAATTGTTTTGTCCTAGATGGCAAAGAATGAATGGTTGGATTTCAATGAATGAGTGGTTTTCTGGTAAATAAGAAAGCATCTGGGTAAATTCATACCAGTGAAAAGCAAACTCTGCCAAGCCCATCAAACTGATTACAGGTTTCCAGTGCTTAATCCATTTGCATACTACTTACTGCAGCCCCTGGGAGTCAATTCTGGTACATAACAACTGAGAGGGTTACTTAGCTAATTCACATAGACTAAAGTCATATCTCAAGTTACATTACTCTCCTTAGTCCTTCATTTTAAAATCTTACTGCATATCTAAAATATCCACCTACATGTACCATGGACAACTTAAATTCAACATGGTTCCCTGTACGTGACAGAAAGTCTTTCTTTTCCTGTACCCCTTGGTGCCAAAGTGTTAGAACCATATTAATTTCCTCTTCTTTTCTACTTCCATCCCAACAGAAAGCACCTGCTTGGTAAACTCTATTCCTGGACCCTCATCATCAGTCTGATTCTACCGCCTTTGTTTCTCAATCCTTTTCTAGTACTTCTGCACTAGCTACAAAACTAGTGTCTTGCACTCCAGTCTCTGAATCTGAAAGTGTGTATAAAGAAGACTTTCTGGCTTTAACTTTAACTGAACACATACAGGCCTGCGTCTCTCTCTGGAGCAGGCTACTAGCAGTTCCTTTGCAGCTACCTTTAACTTTATCTGGATACACCTATCTGCCTGCTTCTCTCTAAGAGCAGGCTATACACTGTTCCTTAGCATTTACACTGTACCTGCCTACTATTGATATGCAAACATCAGCTACCAGTTTCTCTCTGCTTTCTTTCCCTCTTTCAGACCTAAAAAGAAAAAAACTTAAAAATACAGTTTAAACTCTACACTCGTGGGTTCTTCCCACCATCCCCAGCATTCACAACCAAAATACCAAACCAAAGCAAGACTGTCAGTACAGACTAATTTATTTCTAACAAAGTGATTTCCTAATTACTATAAAAGAAATATGTAAGACTCCAATTACTTTAACATTGTCCAAAACCTTTCTCAGCATTTTCCAAAGTCCTTTCCTAGATTGCCCAAAAATCCTCAGTCTCTCAGTCCTGATCATCTCACCAATGTCAGCCAGTTAGAGTTCCTCTCCACGTGTTTGAAGACATATTTCTTTGGGGTGCTCCTTTGGCATGCTCCTCCTTGTCATTCACACTGCCTTCTTGTAGTCTTTAGGTAACAGGAACTTCATGGTACCGGACCCAGCCAAGTTCACTTTCTTTTCAGGCCAAACTTTTGCACGGCCTCTTCCAGACACCAGTCAAACTCAGCAAAACAAACTCCAACACGAGTTCAAATCTGTAAACTTCTTAACTGCATTTAGCACACATGCTGCCAGCGTGGGCCAGCCAAAGGCTACAGGCCCCCAGGCCCTGGCCAAGTCCACATGGCTCACATCTTTACAAGATGGCCGATTCCCATTCTCCTCCATTGAACCTCTCTCTCTATCTAATCTCCATATTGGCCTCCAATCCTTCTCTTTGTTTGCACACCCTTTCTATACCCTGATTTCCCACCTTCCAGGAAACCTGTGTCACCTTTCTCCCTCCTGCATCTCCCTGAAGTTAAATTCCAACTAAGGTCATTCTCACATTTTAGAATCTGTCCTTGAAATCTGTATTCTTAAACAGGAGACAATGGGAAGGTGGGGGTAGCACACCCTATCAAATCCAGTCACTATATTATGACTGCAGTTATTTCTCTAATGGATATCTGAATGTGTAACATTTTGCTTGGAGTGTGTGGATGGCTTCTAATTTAAAATGAAAAGTATGATATCCAAATTATTAAATGTAGTCTTCTGTTGCAATGTCACATTGCATTGTGACTAGTATCTCCATGGTTGGAATATGCTCACACAGTAAAAGTTTCTAAATGTTTGTGAAATGAAAAAAAAAATGGAACAGCACTTTATAAGTATTTATAATATTATTTAATTCTTTCAAGAACCCTGTCAGTTAAATATTGTTCTCCCTGCAGATATTCTCCCACAGATGAAGAAAGTAAGACTGAGAAAGGCTATTTAACATGTTAAAGTAACTAGATACTAAATGACAAATGACTAGAAACTAAATGACAAAGATTGAGTTGAAGAGCCAAGTCCATACAATCCAAAATGTAATGGTCCCCATACCCCCCTATTGCTTTTTTTTTATTGTCTTCTGATCTTGTAGAATCTGTATGTAGATGGAAAATATTTCACTCTTACGTATGTGTATATAGGTTTGTTTATTGTCAGATTATAAGTTTCTGAAATTCAAAAATGATATTCACTTCCACATCCCTAGTGCCTAGTATAATACCTTTTTAACATGCTTTTTGTTGACTCTTAATTAAGTCATTGATTAAATTAAATAATGTAGTAGTGAAGATAATTTTGTTTTGAGGAATAATGAAACTTAAGCTAATTACAATATATAAAACAATTTTAAGTACATTTAAGTACCACTACATATGAGCTAAATAGTATATAAAGAAATAATACTTGCTGTATGCATTTACCACTTTATACCTCATGAATTTTAACTACTAAAGGAGACAATATGTCTCTAAATGTTTGGTATAAGTAATAGCCCAGTGTTCTCAGGACAAAATTTTCCAGTTATATTATTAATAGGATTTCACTGTACTTTGGATTCAGACTGTCCTTGGCCAATGTCATTATTCAGTCTCTCATCTTGAAGTCTCTATGTAGAGAAATCTCTTTGGGATCATAACTCCTATAATAATGGAAACTTCCAGGTCAGATGAAATGATAAATTTTAAGGAAAGAGATCTCCTAGGAGACCTCCAGTTTTTGATGAGGTCACCTTAACTCTATATTGATCAAATATATTAGTTGTAATGAATTCTAGAAGTCATATTTTCATGATAAAAGTTTACAGACTAAAGAAAACAAGATGGAAACTTTATCATCATAGAAAATGAGTTATCTGAGAAAAGGTTGGAGAAAATGAAGGTATATACTCTGCATTCAAGCATTTTTATGGTGTTTATAGATTACACCGAACTGCCTATGTCATACTCTTTTCCCCAGAAATAGGCCTACTTCTGATGCTTTTATTACATCATTATAACAGGAACAGCCAGACTCCAGCATAACCTGCACAAATAGTAGATCTGTTCAAGGGTGGAACTGATCCAATCAAGACTGGTCTCCAAGAATTGTAAGAAGGAAATGAAGAAGAGGAGAAAAACATGCATACAGGTTTAAACAGGTGAGAGATATGAACAGAACCTTAGTTTTGAGTTTCTGATTTTTGATCATTCCTGAAATCTAATGCAGTCATACATTTTTGTCTTTAGATGCCACAAAGCTAAAAAGCTTTGAATCTTTCTTATTAAATTCTCCTTATTTCCTAAGCTTCCTAAGATAGTGCCTTAGTTATCCACAAATGAAAAAAAAATCCACATCAATCTAGTTGTGACATAGAAATTGAACTTTCTTCCTGTTTCTATAAGGAGGTAAAATAAGAACCAAAGTATTAAAGTTATAAAACAGCAAATCACAGGAAAAACACATGAAAGAATTTTATTATAGAGAAATCCATAAATGTATTGCTCTATGAACTCTCTGTCCTTGATAGTATCAAAGCAGAGCCTGGCTCTTGACCTAATAAAGATGTAGTGGACAAGATTTCTGGTTCCCAGGAAATTGGTTGAGATAATCTGCTAGAATCTTCCAACTATGATATTCCATGTAGTCTCATGGGAATAAGTCATCTTCAAGCCTTCTGGAACACACCTCAAATATGACACTATGATCTGTCTACTGCTCTAATGCTCCCACCCCCCATCTCTAGTAGTTGAATTCTATTCTGTTACCATCTAAGATTTTAGTATTTGATGGAAAAGGGTATTATAACTATGGATGTCGAGATGGGAAGGGACTGTTAACCTGATACTTAAAGGTTAGTATAGGAGACAGTATATGAGTTTGATGAGAAAAGGCTAATACATGAATTAAATAAAGAGAGCACAAACTGAAGATGGCTGTGAGGAAGTACCATCTTCATGAGTGTATATGCAATATTCTCAGCATCCATACAATGCCTCTCACACAGTAGGAATTAAATGAAATCATTGAATAAATAGATGGCTAAATAGGTAGATGGACTGAATGAATAAGTGAATGAATAAATGAGAGATAAGCTGCCAAGACAGCAAATAAGCAATCATCATTTATTCAAGAAACTATGAGAAGAAACTGAGCATAGGATTTAGACTTAACTTATAGAACTGAGCATAATCAGTTTAAAAATTGACTATTTTAGACTGAATTGTGTTAAATGGGTTTAATTTGCAATTTCAAGACTCCAGTCACTTGGCTTCACCAAGTAATTGCTAAGTTTGAGCCCTTACTACTTTACCAAGTTCCAGATATATAAATCAAAATATTCCCAATACAGCCATATAGATTCTTCACCACCACAGTTCAAACACATTCCCTCCCTCAGAATATTAGACTCTAACAAATGTTACTTCCCTGTCCTTCAATCTGCAGCAAAATTTAACTGGGGGACTGATCTCTGAACAAAACAAGAGGATTGAAAACAATTTTGATGGTTGGAAATAAATTAAGGCGCTTAAATGCCCATTAAAGTCAGTGGAGAGCTTGAGTCATGCTGGCAAGAATATAGGAATCAGGCACTTTGGAATCTGAAAACTCTTGAGTTACATAAGTGACTTGAGAGTGCTGGGCAGAGAAGCCTCAAAGTGCCTTGTTCAAATCCCCAACCAGAACTCAGGTACTATGAAGATAAGAAGATAGCCAACCTCTCCTTTCCCTCTTCATACATTCAAGTTCTGTCTAGAGATTAGATTTCCTCTTTTCTATTTTCAAACCCTTGTCCCATTTCCCTGTCCCATTTTTTGCTGAACTTTTGATGTACTGGCTTCCATTTTACCAGGTGTACCTAGAATTGAAAATCAAGAAGAATAGAGCAAAATAATTCTGTTAACCTTGACTAGCAACATGTTAGTCAAATGCTCCCAAAGGCTAAGATGTCTGCTTATTTCATCCTTGATTATATTTCTAATAATCATGTGTGGCTTAAAAATATGCCAACTCTTAGATTAATCAGATAAAACATTAGCCCTATGTGCAGGGGAACAATATTTCGTTTGGTTGGACCCATTTCACAAAGAGGAACTATATGCAGAAGTCATAAAAAGGATCTGTATCTTTCACTTCTGCTTGATATTAGTAAAATACTGACTCACACACTATGAGAAAAGAAATAGCTCTCTGAGAGTTGGTTGTACCACCAACATGAAGCAGAGTGACTCATTGAATGATGTTTTTAAAGTTTCCATGTGGTTATAAAGTATCTCTGTAGTCCTAGATTAGTCCTGATTCTGATTATTCCATCTGATACCACATCATTTTTCTTTCATTCACCTCATTATATGACCATTTACTCATTGATAACCAATCTTGTTTTAAATTAAAATTTGATTTTTTTCATACATAGATTTGTACA
This sequence comes from Uropsilus gracilis, assembly GCA_004024945.1. NCBI lineage: Eukaryota > Metazoa > Chordata > Mammalia > Eulipotyphla > Talpidae > Uropsilus > Uropsilus gracilis. The sequence continues at coordinate 19,979 of PVHY01013197.1, forward strand.
TCATCACCATTTACTCCAAGGGCACATTAGATCTGTGTCATAAAAAGAAACACTTGTCACTAAATACATTTACTCAGCAATCTCAGTAGATGTGCATAAATTTATTTCTAGCTCAATTCCAACTGATGATAGTAGAAAGGCAATGAGGTTTATCTCCATACAGTCATTCAGAGACCCAGGCTCTTTCCCACTTGTTGCTCCATTATCCTTTGACACCTTAGTATCTTCTGCTATACTTTGATATCCAATAGATGAAGCAAAGCAAACAACATGGAAGTTGCTTATGAGATTTTTTTTTTAGGTCAGAGTAGAAAAGATGTACTCACTTCTGCCCCCTAGTCACATCTATAGCCCAACAAATTGCCTTACCTAACACAACAGAGCTGGTATATGTAATAAATAGCTGAGTGCTCAAAAGGAAAAGAAAATGGAATTGGAGAAATTTAGCCAGTCTCTTTTACATCTAATTACTGAAGTGATAATATTATATAATATTAATTAAATGCACACTTTATACAAGTCACTGTGCAAATACTTTAAATTTATTACTTCATTAATCCTTTCAAAAAAAAACCCTAAAAGCTATGTTTCATTATTACTATTACTACCTTGTAAAGTTGGATGCTGAGGAGTTAAGTAATTTAATCAAAGTCATATATTATTGTGATCAAATGCCAGTCTCAATTTCCCTTAGCCAAATAAAAGGAAACAGAATTTGAAGAAAAGGAACATGGTTTAATTTGTCAACAAAGTGAGAAGGGCAACAGACTTATAACTGAAAGACCACCATTCTGCACTTTGACAAAGGATAGGGGTATTTTTTTTTAACAAAAAAAAGTTCATCTTTATTTATTATTTTTTAAAATGTATTTATCTATAAATTTCACATCATTGCAATCCCAGAGACAGGGATATTTACCCAGAGTAACAAGGAAGTAGAAGTGTGAGTGAGCAAGGTTCAGCATGTCCGTCATTGCAAGTGGTTGACGCCAGATTACTTTCATCATCACCTGGTGGTCAACAATTCAGAACTATCTTCCTAATGATGTTCTTTTCCTCCAAATGTAGGGGGGAAATAACAAGTTTGTTAAGCCTAGAGGGTAAAAAAAGGAGATAGGACCCTAGTGGGGTAGAGAGACTTCTATCACTGTTTTACTATGACTTGTGGCACAGAATTAGGATTGAAGCCCATAGTTGACAGTGTCTGCTCCCACAATCATAACAACCAGAGTCTGCAGCCACCTGCCTAGAAAGTTTAACACTTCCACCCTATGACTTATGTGTCAGTCACTTCATAGGTCACCTCCCTCTATCTGTTCTTGTTGTTGCTAATTTAGCTGAATTGACTAATCCTTGCTTCACACCAAAGGACAATAATAAACCTTCCACAGGAAAAACAGAACAATCATGTTTTGAGTTTAAACAGAGAAGTCTTAGTTATTATTGACTCTGAAAGCAGGTTTGTTTTTAGAATATAAGAGCAGAACTTAAACTCAGTTTGTTCTTTTTTTCCTTCCTTGTGCAGGTATGATAATATATAGCCTGTGATTTAGTATGTCTCAAAGGGAGAAAAAGGTAGCTCTGAACACATAAGAAACCACAGATAGCATTCTCCATGATGTACCCTGTTTTCTACTGTTACAGGGCAGGGTAAAGGGCACCCTGGGAAACCCAAACTTACTTGAGCTATATAGGTTCTGCCATTCCCCTCATCAAGACAAAGGATATTCTAGTGTATAAGACCTTCAGTGGAAAGAACTTTACTATAACTAGTGCATAAAAAGAGAAGAGAAGATAAAGAAAGAACACAATTTCCAGATTAAGCACCCAACTTTACTCATCCCCTAATGGGTACATACTCAGTCACACAGGGGTGATCTAAAGCAGGGCCACTGAGACCTGAAAACCTGTCACAAGTTCAAGTCGCCTTCTGGTGGGGACCCATAGAAAAGGGGCAGGTGGGGCCCAGCAATTCTGGAACAGAAAAAACAAATTCAAAATCAAGATACAGGCTGCCATTGTTAATTTTCTCTAGGGTTTCTCACCCACATATGCTTCTTGTAGCTCTTTCATGTCTCTCAAGTCCTTTGGTATCAGTCCAAGACTGAGAAGCAAGTACAGCTTCTTCACATGTTTCTCTGCTCCACGTGCTCCATGCAAATTTCCTTCTTGCTCTCCTTCCTTGATCTAGTCTTTCCAACTTCTCCCCAACCCTGTTCAGTTTCACCCTTGGATGGGGCAGGAAACCTGAAACCTTCCCTTTCGCTGTAATACCACTTTCTGAATCCTCTTCTGTAGAAAAGGTTAGTACCCTCTGCATATCTGGATGTCAGAAGTCAAAGTCCTCCTTCCCTGTTTTTCAAATTCTCTCTTGCTCTCCTATTTTCTTTGTACCCCACCCCTCTTTCGTGCAGAACTCACCAAAAAACTAGCAAAATTGAAAACTCTGTCTGGGGCAATGAAGAAGGTCTGCAGTACTTTTTCATCCTCCAAATTTTCAAGATCAAACACATACATGTGGATTACATAGGTGTAAACATGAAACATAATTGGAAAATGATAGAAAGATATTAGTTCTAACTGCTGTAACTGCTAGGTGTTCTGGAATGGCTCTTAAAATATTGTAAATGGTGTGGAACCAATGCTGAACAACAGAAATTAGAAACGAAAAGGAAAAAGTGGTTGCAGCTTTTGAACAAATTCCCTTGCTTCCATCCTCCTCCAAATAAAGCTGGTGGAGCCTGGGGCCATGTGATTTCAAACCAGTTAAGTAAGCCTGGAGCATCCTCCTAGGAGGACTGAAATTCACTGTAGGCTCAAGAGAGATCTATAATGAATTCAGTTTTTGGACTCAAATGCAAAAGGTGAACCCACATAGGCCTCTAAACCTTAAGCTGTTAAACAGGCAAGAATAAAAGCTCACCCAAAAGCCTCTTTCAAATTGTTCTCCACAGCAAAACTTTTTCCCCCCAGAAAATCCTGCTTTTGGAGTAATAGCTAGAGCTTCTCTGTATAAACTCAAAACATAATTTTTAAAAATCATGTTATGAGAAAACACTAGTCTCAAAAGGCAGATGTGTGTGTGTGTGTGCGCGCGCGTGTGATTCTATTTATATCAATCAAGAGAAAATGCACTGGTTTACTAAAGGAGAATTTTAGATAGAGTTATTTATTAACTGGAAATAAAACCTCACTAATAGCTAGATAAAAAGTAATTTTGATAATCGAAGTGAGGATTCGAACCTGGGAAGCAGTCCAAAACATATTATATGCCAGAACTGCTTTAACAAATAGGAGTTGGAATTTTGTTTATGTATTTAGGAAGAGTGAGTCACTGACATTAAAATGTAATTATTCTTGACAAAGGGAGGTTCCTACTTCTAAATTTTCCAACCCTAAAATTATACTAGAGGAAGGCAATGCAGTATTCAATCTCTTCCATTTTAAGGCATGTGCTCCAGAGATGCAAATGCTCGGTATCCATTGTAAATCATCTTTCACTCCTTGGTCTTTAGTGCAGGTTATGAGACAGGTTTACTGTTAGCCTGCAGATTCCTGCAGAGGCTAGCAGGTGGGGTCTCTTCTAACATAAGTTTATGCAAAAGGCTTTACTCTCTTGCTTTCCAGACCAGGGAGAAAGAGTCCCAGATGATTTTACAACATATTCACATATTTCAGGAGGGAACCATAACTGCTTTAAGTAAACAACATTCTAATGGAATATCAGATGATACTAATGAAAGGAGGAAAGAAAAGGAGAAAGCAAAGTTTGGGCAGCCTAGTTCTTCAATAAAGATAGACATCTGGGAACCTAATTTACTGTCATGGAAAGACTGAAGGGATTTTTTTTTCCATAAGAAGGTCAAAATGTAAATAAGCCAACTCCTCCAATGTGTATGTAAGTATCTCAGCCACTGCAAGCTGGGTTCTGGTGTCCCTAAGCCAAAGCCATTACACATACCCCTTGGGGAGAGGGAGCATAATGTTTAAGAACGTGGGTAGTCAGTCACAGACCTGAGTCAAGGTCTCAGCTCTGTCCTTTACCAGTCAAATGGCAGGTCAATTTGCCTTGTGGAGGCCATCTGCAAAATGGAGCAAATAATCCCTATATTACAACAGTTTTGGCAAGAGTGATGTTTGTGTTGTGTGTTCTACTTCTTCACAAATGAAGTATAGTAGCAAAAATGTAAATAAAGTAGCATGAAACAGCACCCATCAGTGGAGAAGACAGAAACTGCCTAAGAAGCAGCCCAAGACCCTAAAGAGCAAAGGCAGAGTGAGGAAACTGTTACTGAACAGAATAAGGGGGACGCCAGGATCCCCAAACCTCCATGTTCTAAAGCGTTCTGCCATCTACAGCATGAAGAAAAACCTAGTGCATGAGATCATCAATAAAAAACTTTAATAAAATTAGTATAATAAACTAGTATTATAGAAAGAATATAGCTAAAGCAGTTTCCAATTAAATACTGATAGTTACCCATTCCCACATGGGTAAAATGGCCAACCAAACAGGTTGACCAAAAGAAGAGCCCTGAGGCCTAAAACTTGACCCAAGTCTAAGGGCACCTTTTGGTAAGGGACAAAAAAGAGCCAAGCAAGTATGGAGTGAAAGGTACAAAATCAAAGTACAATTCATTTTATAACAGCTGCCATTGTTAGCCTTCCTAATGTCTCTAACCCATGTATTTTTCCCAAGTGTCTCTATGTGTCTCCTTCCATGTCTATGAATTCTTCAGTACAAGTCCAAAACCAAGAAGCAAGGAGCCCTTCTCCCTATTTCTTTCTCCTGTGTGTCTCCTGCAGAGCCCAACTGCCTTCCATGTAATATACCATCACCTGATCACTCAGTTCCACCTCCTACTTCCCAACAGCTTACAGGATAAATGGTACCTCCCCCTTTTATAGGGATGGCTCTGTCTCAGTTTTCTGCCTTTCCAGCATCCAGAATATGGCAGAAATATTCAGTAAATGCCTAGAGAATGCACACATGGGTAACCATCATTATCTTGTAAATGTTCCACCAAATTTTGCACAGTTTGCAATTAGCCTTTCTCTAACAAGTCTGTTGATGTTATTATCTATGGAAATTCTTCTGCAGTGGTGTAGGGGCCAGTGGGAACAGCTAAAATACATCTGACACCTTGACTCTGTTTCTTAAATACTCCAGAATACCAAAAAAGCCTGACTATTTGAAGAAAATAATGCCTGCTAAGCATTCAATAATTTTAAATGAATAAAGAAAGATAACTGAGCCTGTTTTAATTAATACCTGTGTATCTATCTCTCTCCAGTCTCATTTGCCCCAAGCTAGCTAAGGATGCTTTTTTCATTAGATCCTGCAGCCGAGGATCTGCTGAGTTGAGCTGAAAACAGACTGCCGTTGCCATTTCTCTTCTCTGCAGACTGCAGGCCAAAGGAGATTGGCTGCAGAAACAGGAGAGCTGCAATGCAGTATTTTCTTTTGGAACTTTGAAGCTGTATTAAAGATTTCAAACCTACGATGAAAGTATATTTGTTTTCAATATTCAGATGCAATTTAAATGGTAGCAGTTAAAGGGAACAAATGAAGTATTGCTAGCTGTTAGCATCTTTTAAAGCTGGCTGATCACAATGGTATTTTTGTTAAGATAACTTATTTTAGTTCCCCTTGAAAATTATGTAGCTCTTCCCCAGAAAGTCTGCTAGTAATAACTGAAACCTATTACTACCATTTCAGGGAAGAGAGTTGGAGAACAGAACAGACACTAAAAGCAACCAAGTCTGAACCTGCTGGGTTCAGGAAAGGAAAACCGATAATCAGGAAGGAAGAAACAATAAAACAATGGGAAATTTTAACTTGCTTTCCCTATTTTTTAAATGTCATTTTTTCTCAGCCCTACTGATACTAATCAAACTTATTCAGAATTCTCACTGGGAACTTGCATTGCTCAGTACAATGTTGATTCCATTCTATCCTGCTTCTGTACATTGTATCCCAGGGAATGCATTACTATATCCAGCCCATTCTTTTTCTTTCTCTTTTTAGCCAGTGTTTTCACAGGTGTTTTTTTTTTTATAATTCTCTGGTCTCAGTATAACAAAAATCTGTCAACATCAACTAATAGAGTATACCTCAAGCTCAGTTCCAAAGTCCAGTTTAATACTTAGAAATCAGAAGAGAGTTAAGACTAAAGAAGAGGAGCTGCAGAATCAGAACTAAATGTCATGGGTGTGATATGGATGTGCTAGAGAAAGAAATTACTGCTTTCCTTATCTGATCTTCCATTTAGTAGTTTTTTTTATGAGTTGGTATAGAAAATAGAGTTTTATTCTGAACATTGGAAAGTGATATTAAGGACTGATAGAAGATTCCATTAACCCCTGGCTCCAACCCCATAGTAAAATAAAGGGACAGCCCTATGAACTTGACTTTAGGCTTTATAAATATAGAAAGGGTATAAGAGACATTGTCAAAGTTACTTACCAAATGAAGCAGGAAGCAACCCCACATGTGCTTGTGTATGCATGAATGTGTTCAGTATGTTGAATGTGTGAGTGCTGTGCAGGTTTAGAACTACTGCTTTACAGTTTTTATTTTGTTCTCTGAATTTTATTTCTTGTTTCTTCCCTTCTGGACTTTTCAGGCACCTCTATCATTTTTTTTTTAGGCACTTCTAGGCATATCTATTTATATTGTTCATATTTACTTATATGCATATGTATGTTTACACATAAATTTCTTATAAGACCTGATACTCTTATCAGCATCCATCCATTTTCAGAAATCTACACTACCTTAGTTAGAGCGTAAGAAGTTAAAATATCTTCCTGAAAGAGTCAATCTTTGTTTTCTTTCTGTCCAGCTACCTTTACATCCCTCTTCCTGTCATATCACAACTGGTAAAAACCCCAGGTTTATCCATCAAGATATCAAAGCCCAGTCTATGAAATTGCTACTTGTTAAGCTATCATTATCTTGCATCAAAGGGAGAAAATGTAGAATCTTTAATTAACCTGTATCTTTTCTGCAAGAAACTAGACTCTTTCATACCTGAACAGTAGATTCTAACTCTTCTTCCCATAACTAATATCCAAAGAGACGATTTTCACAAAAACCGAAGAGTTTCCTAATAAGCTCTCTGCTCACTTCTAGTGAAATTGCATCTGCTATGGAACACTTTGAATGGGCCTTCTCATTTTCCATATCTGAATTAGTTCATTGATGTTCTGTGAGAATAGAAATATAAGGCACATGAGAGGGGAAATATATAACCCTCCACCCCAGACACCCCTGAAATGCAGTGATTGCTTAACTAACTGAACTGCAAAAATATTGGCAAGTTTTCAGGGTTTTTTATGAGCAAGGAAATGACGATGTTTAATGGTCACCTTGACTTCTTTCCTGTCCTTCAATTCTTTAATCTTTTATTAAGAGGCAAATGGCATTCTATATCTTATTCTGAGAGACATGTAAGTAATTTGTAAGTGGTTGTAACAGCTCTAACTGAATCAGTACAGGCGATCTACATGCAGTAGTGGGAGAGCACATGGGAGAATCACAATAACAAAACCTCTCTACCGGCAGCACAGCACAGAACCTATGCCCTTTGTTCTGAAATACATTTGACTTCCTTCACCTGCCACCATTAAGTTGGTAACAGCTCCTCTTCCATTGCCTTGGATAAACACTAAGGTTGCACTCTGTCTCACATATACTCATTGTAGCAATAATAATTACTCAGTAAAATTATATTTCTGACCCCACTTCTCCTTCAAATATAATTTCTTGTACCTCACAAAACATTCTTAATTTTACAAAGGAAACAGCCTAAGTGCTCACTGAGAAAGCACTGGATTAAGAACATGTGGTATATTGACAAAATGAAATACTATTCAGTCATTAGGAAAGATGGACTGTTACCATTTGCAGTAAAATGGAAGGAGTTTGAGGAAATTAAGACAAATATCAGACAAATACATAGTAGATGATTTAACAAAGCAAAATAAATGCAAAAACTACTGGACACTAACAAAGTAAAGTTTCTGAAGTTAAGAAGGAGGAAGAAAGGACCAAATAGGTAAAAGTTATAGTAGTAGGTGAGATAATAGTAAATTAATTTAAAAATAGAAATTGGACCAAGAAAACCATTCAGCTGAGAAGGGCATCAGAAAAAGAAAAAAATAAGAAGTGAAAGAGGAGTTATTACAACAAATACATTAGAAATAAAAAGGATGTTATGGTCACTAGGGGCTGTTACGAGCAATGAATTGCCAAAAAATACAAAGAATAAGTCCTATACTAAGCAAATAACCTGATTCTCATTCTCATCAAATCTGAACTTGAATTTCCTATCTTGTTATGTCAGCTGTACATTCGCATTTACTAAATAGTGTATTCTGTCATTTGCATACCACATCCAATGTTGTGACTATCTCATTTATACCATCTCTCTCTCCATAGACCCTGTCTGCCATCAAAGGGAGGAGAGAAAGACAAATGCACATCAGAAAGAGAAGTTATAGGGGAAAGTCCTTTCCAAGTAGGAAAAGGGTAAGAAATCATGGTTTTCTATGCCCACAATAATATCTTAAATGAGATAAAGTTGAGAAATCACTGGCACATTTGCCAGGTGGTGCACACTTGGGCAATCAATTTCCTCCTCACAGTTTCTTAAAAATCAACTTATTTCACACCCTAGAAGTAATTAATTTAACAAATAATACCCACAAAGAGCTAAAACCCACTCCAAATAAAGAACACTACTGAGTTATAAGGCAATGAAACTTCTAAAGTCAAAACAGCATTGGAAAACAAGGGGGAAAAGGAAGTCTCTGACTAACAAGGGGAGCCTCCAGAGATAAGGGCAGCACATTCCAAAGGACACTCCTCTGACTCAGGGCAGCAAATGCAAAAAAGAACTAGCCAATCACAAAGATACTGATGGGGGCATGGGGGTAGAGGGAGAAGGTATGTATTTGCTGAGATCAGCATTCACTATGCTGTCTTTGTCCTTGCCTTGGTCCAAGGCCTGGGTGTTTCCATTTGTTTCTGTTTCTTTTCTCCTTATTAAACTTTCCTCATATTTTGTCCTCTAAACAGGTTTGCCTGTTTTTCCTTGCTTACCTGAGAATGGGCAGAGTTCCTGCTGCAACTTCATCAGACACCCCATGGTGGTTTGTGGCTAGCACTCTGAGCTGCTGCTGCAATCTTGGTGAGTCCCTGGCTAGGGAACTAGGCCTGAAAACCTGAAATCGCAGCAACACAGTATGAGCACAGTCTCTGCACTAGCAAAACACAGGGCTCCTGCCTGCTTGTGTCTATGCAGGTGTCTCTTTCTTAAACTACCCCTTTCAAAAGACAGCTGTCATCCCAAAACTGCCCACCTATGCCTATGCAAGTGTCTTTTAATAAACCTGTCCCTTTCAGAGGCAGTTCTTTCTGCCCACTTGTGTCTGTGCAAGAGCCATTTGCGGTCCTTTCCTTTTTATATAATAGACCTGCCTTTTGACTATAATAACTAAATATCTCTGCCTCTGCGAAAACTCATGTGTGCCGGTAAAAGGTGGGCTCTTTGGGTGAAATGCTTCCAAGGTAACCTGAAGTCTCTATTCTCTGAACCCAACACTTCTTCAAACCAACGTCACTAAGAGCCACCACTTCAACTGCCTCCCACCCATGTCCCCTGCAGGTGCCCCAAAAGTTTTCAAGAGGGACTCACCCAGGGAAGCTAAGCTATTGCCTTGTAAAGGGGGAGGACTCAGAGGTCAGGGAGAAGAATAAAATTGAGGACTGAAAACATTGTGGTTGAATGGGCCCTCAGCCAAGTCTTTTCTGAAAATCACAAAAATCAATGGATGTGGTTTTTGTTATTCTCTAAAGGCCATGGGAAAAAAATATTTCATATGCATGAAAATAGTGGTGCAAGCATGCAAAGTACATTGGGAGACCATATAACACAAATTCTCTGATCTAAAGAAATAAAGAACTGCTCAGGTATGAAGAACAAAATGAATATTCAATTGAATTAAAGACTAGCTGGCTTTAAAAGACAATCCTTTCATTTCTCAGTGATTTAATTTTTTCTACTTCCCTTTGGGAGAAATAATAGTTGCTATTAAAAGAAATAAATGTTATAGGGAATAGTTTGTGTTTCTCTGGCTCTTTTACACAGAAAGCATTACATAAAAATATTTCTTTTCACATAAGTTCTCTAAAATGCCATTTCTCCAAGAAACTTACTGAGCAGTGAAAGTAAACTGCAATTTAAATACCAAATAATACCTCTGAAAGAGCCATCTACAACTTTAAAACAAGCATCCATTTGTGAAATTTATTTTAGCTAAATGATCTAAACTCTAAACTACCTGGGCCCATTAATCAAATTCTTCTTCTAGCCTAACATGAAAATACCTGACATAAAAAAGAACAATCGCTCAGGTAAGATATAAGAAATGTATACCTAATTATTAAAGGTAATAGTTCAATAACTTTTAAAGGATGCAAGTTAATTGATTCTTATATTTTATTCTCTGCTCAGATTTCAGTGCATTTTTATTCCTTTGTTTTTACAACTATAGACTGTGAATTAATCTGTTTAAATGGAACAATATTTCACAGAAAATGGACAGTCTCATGAATCCCAGATTGTTTACCAAGATGAAAAACCATGTTAATAAAGCAATATCAAATGACTCAGCAATAGGAATTGCTCTGCTTCCTTCCACCCTAGTGAAGGAAGATCTCATGCAAATGTCCACTGCTATTTCAAAAAAATGACAGTATTCATTTTATTTAAAATTTAGTTTTAAGGTTTACCAGTTCTAATTAACATGAGTAAATTCTTGATTTAAGAAAGAGAAAGAAATTAAAAAATACAACTTGCCTAATCAAATAAGAAGATAATGTAAAAGTCTTAATTTTGCCCATGAAAATGACTGCCAGTTGAGCTATATAAAATAAACTTTAATCAAATCAATTGAATCTTTATACACACACACACACACACACACACACACTGACTTGAGCTACATGCTATAAAATGGAGTCTTTGTGTCTCCAAAATTCAACAAAAAATGAATACTAGGTCAACAGAATCAATATTGATAACTTTAGTCATAAAGGATCTTTAACTTTTGTAGCTGATTATATCAATCAAGTAAAAAAGTGGTAAATCATTAACATAATGAATACAAATAATGACTGAAGTATAGTTACAGAGAAGATGAATGGCTGAATGGATGGATGAATAGATGCATAGATGAGATGAGTAGGCTGTATATAGATCGGCATCTTAGTTGATTAACTGAGAGGGTTTGTTTCAGTTCAGGAGGTTTTTAATTTTGTAGATTTATCTATAACTAGAAAGAATTTTCAAATCACTTTTTATTTTTTGGCAATGGTGTGAATAAAGACATTTGGAAGCCTATGATATTATTCTCACATGAATATATTGTTTTTAGGTGAAATATAGACTTCCAAGTTAGCTAATCAAGTCATTTCCTAAAGAAAGCATATAAAGGAAGGAGATTGGAGGTGAGCTGAATTCTGGAATTCATCTACTACTAGATCTAATAAGTGTACTTAGCAATGTCTTAAGATACAATTTACAAACAATTGTGTTTCTATATACTTGCAACTAAAAACTTAAACATTGACATAAAAATAGCACCATTTGCAGCGCAGCGCATTTTAAATTGTGAAATACTTAACTATAAATGTAATAAATCTGTACCAAACCTATCCACAAAATATTGCTGAAAAGATTAATGTTGTCCATCATAAGTGTAAAGAAATCATGAATCACAGGGCTGGATATTGTTAATAAGTCAAATATCTCCAAATTGATCATCACAGTATCAATCAAAATCACAGATTTTTCATTAGAAACTAACAGGTTGATTCTACAATTTATATAGAAATGCAAAACATGGCTTTGAAGAGGAATACAAAGTAACTGACTTGCTTTGTTGGTGTTTTGTTTCAGATGTGGGTCAATAAGTTGGGGGTTGTGTGACTGTTTGCATGTTTGTGTGCGAGTTTAATTGAGGTATAGTTAGTAGACACACCCTAGATGATTCATATGTTAGGAATTCATACCTCTTGTTGTATATGATACCACACACACCATACTCATCCACACACACACCATACTCATCACCAGGGCACCCAGCAAATGATGGGTCCCCCAACAAGGTCCATTGCCCTCCCCACCCACAATGTTACCCTTCTTCATCAAATTGTAGCCTCAAATATACAGTCAGATTCCGAGAGCATGTTGTTGAATTGGTTTTGATAGCCCTTTGGTTTTTTTTTCTATTTTCCATATATAAGTGAAATTATTTGAAATTGTCTCCTTATATTATCAGACTTATTATCCATATTGTCAAAAATCTCATGGTTCCCTCTTTCCATTGCTGAGCAGTCTTTCATTGTGTGCATATACCACATCTTCCTAATCTACCTATTCACTTTTGGATACTTAAATTGTTTCCATAAGTTGACTGTTGCAAATAATGCTTCAGTGAACAGAGATTTTCATTATTTGGGTAGATACCTAAGATCAATATCAATATTTGGAGAAATTATGACACTTTTTTCAATAGGGGCTGAGCCATTCCTGCAAATATTCCTGCATTCCTATCACTGCTATATGAGAATTCTCTGCAAATATTTGTTCCTGGCCCTTTTATATGAGCCATTTTCACAGGTGTGAGGTGATACGTTACTATGGTTTTGATTTGCACTTCCCTAATAATAAGTGATGATGAGCAAATTTTTTTCATTTGCTTGTTGGCCATCTATGTGTCTTCTCTGAGAAATGTCTTTATTTAGCATTTCTGCCCATTTTTTTGACAATTTGTTTTCTTTTTGTTGTGTTAAATTTGTTTGTAGATATTAGCTATCAGTCCTTTGTCATATGTATGCTGTGTAAATATTTTCTTGTATTCAATAGAGTGTCTTCATTTTTATGATAGTTTTATGTGCACACGTTTTCGGTTTAATGCAATAATATTTATTTTTGTTTTGTTTTTTCTTTTGTTTCCTATACTGTAGGAGTTGTGTCCCCAAAGACATCATTGAAGCCAATGTTGTGGAAAATTTTGCCAATATTTTATGTTTTTTATGGTTTCATATTTTACATCCAAGTTCTTGATCCATTTCAAATTAATTTTTGTGTACAGTGTGAAATAATGATGTGGTTCCATTCTATTTTTTACGTTTTTTTTTATCATTACATAAGAATTGCTTACATTTTTTTTTTCCTTTGGGGTGTAACTCCCTCCTCCCCTTCCCCTTGTTTTCCCCTTGGGTCACATCATCTCTTTCACTGTCAGCTGTTGGTCAGTTTTTAGCCCATTGGATTCTTCCTTTTCTTTCCTGGAACAATGTCCTTTCCCCAGGTGAAGACATGTTTTCCTGGGACACAGTTACCTGTGTTTAGTTCTCCAGGTGTATTTTTGTTGTAGATAGCCAGTTCACACACGTTTGGATCCTTTCGGTGCTTCCTCCTTCTTACTGGCTTCTCGGGCCCAGTTTTTGTCACATTTTTCTGCTTCTTTGCTTTACAGTTCAGTCTCAGGTACTGGGAGCATTTCTCCCAGCCAGTGACCATATAAAAAGTTTCTTGATTAGGATAGGCACTGGAGGATAGTTGTCCAGCCAGTTGTGGGGCCGCTGACCCATCTCTGTGGCCTTCTTTCCATTCTTTTGCTTATGGCTCTTCAATATTCTCAATACAATATGACTTTGAAGAGAAAGAACAATGTTGAGGAATTAACAACAAATTTTAATACTAGATATAGATCTACAGTAATCACAAGAGTTGTAGTATTAACTTAAAGGACAGTCATAGTGACTGTTGGAAAGGAATGAAGAGTTCATTAATATTCCCATGTAAATGATAAATTGATACAATGATGACAAAATAACTTTCATTAGCTACTTTTGTAACTACTTTTGGTAACTTTCTCAACATGATGTTAAAACAATTTTATAATCATAAGTAAAAAACTTAGATATTTAATTATACATGTAAAACATATATACACAAAAATATATGTAATTATATATACATTTATATATGTATATTATAGATAATATTGTATTTATGCAGATTATATATTATATAATTGTATACAATATATATAATATAAATAGATAAATATATAGCTTGAATATAATATAATAAGTATATAACTTCAAATAGAAAACTATAAAATATTTTCAGGAACATAGAAGAAAATTCTTGATCTTCACTTAGACTGTTTCTTTACAACCAAAAGACATCAAATATAAAATCAAACTGATAATTTGAAACTTCTGTTTTTCAAAATTTACTGTTTATGTAGCTGAAAACATGAGCAACAAAACTAAGAAAAATTGTTTGTAAACCACATTCAATAAAAGATGTCTCCAGAATACATAAAGAAGCCTTAAAACTCAAAAATAATGGAATCTAATTTTTAAGTTAGCACAAATTTAGACACTTCACAAAAGATGATATGTAAATAGGAAATAAGCATGTTAGAATGTCTTTAATGCAATTAATCATCAGGGTAATGCATATTAAAATCACACTGAAGTTAATACAATAAACTCAATAGAATGGCTAAAATATTAAAAACTGATACAATCAAACTCTAGTGAAGATGTGTAGTAACTGGAACTTTCATTCACTGTTGGTGAGAATGCAAAAATAGTACAGTCATTTTGGAAATTACTTTAGCATTAATTTATAAAATTAAATGCCAGAATCCCACTCCTAAGTGGCCAGGTACCTAGCCAAAAGAAACTGGGGGAAAATGCCCAGAGAAAGATCTGCACCTAAATGTTCATAACAATTTTACTCAGTCAAAAAACTGAAAATTACCCAAATACCCATTACCTACAGTATAGAAACCTTTATACAGATGCATGAAATGAAATACTAGTCAGGAATTAAAAAAAAAATTACTGATATAATCAATAACCTGGATAAATCTCAAAAGCATTATTCTAAGTGAAAGATGTCAGATACAAATACTGTGATTCCCATGCTAATGGAAATAAGTCAGAAAGAAAAAGAAATACTAGATGGTCTTATTTATATGTGGGATATAGTGAAAATAAACGAATAAATGGACAAAAAGTTGAAACTAACAAACTGACAGCATAACTAAAGCATAAAGCAAGGGAGAGGGAGGGGAGGGAGTGTGAAATCTGTGGAGAGATGAACTCAAGAGATTAAGATGATGGTTCACAGGTGACAAGGTGGTGGAAGAACCTCAGAGTATATAATGATGTAAACTATATAGGCATGTGTGTGTGCAATCAAAAAAAAAAAAAGAAATTTAAAAAAAATGCTGTGATTACATTTATAAGATTTTCTAGAAAGGACAAAATTATAGAGAAGGAAAGCAAATCAAAGACTTATTGGGACTTTGCTGCAGGACAGGCTGCAAGAAAAATTTAGAGTTTAGAGTTCATGTTTGAGTTCAAATTTAGAGTTCATGTTTCCTGCAGCTGTTTCATAAGGGTATACACTTGTGCAGTTTCATAAAATCAGTTATCTAACAATGAAGAATTTTATTGGCCATAAATTATATCTCAATGAAAAAAAAATCTTGTAGACATTAAGTTGGATAAGTGCAAAACATAGAATGAATACAATACAATACTAATAAATAGTAATAAATTATAAAATCTGGATAATGGATGCATGCAGCATTCATCATACTCCTCTTTCTGCAATTTGGAAACTTTCTTTATAAAAATATTTTTAATAAAGGTGTTACTATGATGAGAAAAGTCAACTCTATAAACATTAAGAAGTAAAAAAAGTCTTTAAGAAATGTCTTTACTGAGAGATTATGCTGGCTAAAAATAATCAGAAAGAAAAAGATAAATAGTGAATGGTCTCGCTTATATGTGGATTATAGAGAAACCAAACACAAGGTCAAGAAAAAGTCAAAACTAGTGAGCTGACCATAGAACTAAAGCAACTTCTTACTGACTCAGTTTCTGTTATTTATTTATATTTGGGGCGGGGGTGGGGGGGTGCCAAGGTTGCTGGAACTTTTTTTTTTTTTGTATGTTTGTTTTGCTAGGTTTCTTTTTAGAAAGACTATTCACAAGTTACTTTCCTTTTATTTCCTTTTTAATTAGTCAGTTTTTTTATCCTATTTTTAGAAAATGAAAAGGTAATAAAAGAGCATGCTTTTTTACAGATGCACTTCAGTGAGACAGGGAAGAACACTGAAAGGGTGCCATTTTCCTGCCTGCTTACATGCAGCCCCCTTGGATTCCACT
Source organism: Uropsilus gracilis (assembly GCA_004024945.1). Classification (NCBI taxonomy): domain Eukaryota; kingdom Metazoa; phylum Chordata; class Mammalia; order Eulipotyphla; family Talpidae; genus Uropsilus; species Uropsilus gracilis. The sequence continues at coordinate 36,249 of PVHY01013197.1, forward strand.
CACCAGAAGACCATGAACCTAAATTTCTGAAGGTGGGAGGGAGGGCAGCTGGGAAGGAATGGTGGTTATATAAAGGGAGGCATGAAAAAAGAGAAAGAGGAAGGGAGATGTAGGGTAAATATGTAGAGGATAGATATGGCAAGACAAGGCAATAGGAACACTGGCACATGACTGTACGCTGCCAATTTTAAAGTTGGAAGGAGGTTCTACAAGGCAAATAATATGAATGCAAATAAGAAAAGCAAAAAAATTAAATAAATAAAAATAGAATCTCCCATGGAGCCTCCAGATGGAGCTCAGTCTCTTATCACCTTGATTTATGTCTAATGAATCTGATTTAAGATCTTTGATCTCCATAATTATAAAACACCACATTTGTGGAAGAGATGCTTGGAAGAAACATGTGGGTGAGAGACATGTGGGGAGGCAGCTCCTGTTCCCTGGCAAAGTTAATGGTAGCTTTATCTTGTCTTCATCATGGGTTACATGGTATATTTTGAATTTTGAGTCTCCTTCAGTCCCAGGTTTCTGCTTAACTCCTGTTTTATGGTTCCCTTTGAGAGGCACCTTAGACAAGCTTTTGGGCAAGCTTTTGGACCTTAGCCTTTCCTCATAAGATCAGACCTGTTTGACTGGGCATTTGCTCATGAGGAGATGAGTAATTTTTGTAGTTTTATCAAGAAATAGTTATTTGAAACTCTTTCTTCTCTTCCTTCTATATTCACCAATTCTATCAAAAGTCAATCACACTAAGGTGTGCTTCCTTTGCCTTTGTGTTTGTAGATGGTTGGACCTCTTTTAGAATGCACCCCTAAGCAATTTGGGTTCCCTAAGTACCCCTTAGCCTTATACTAACAATTTCACTTCTCTTATTCTCTAAAGCAGTTCTCAAGAACTGGGTAAATCAGAAAAAATACTAAGTCTGACATTTTGCAATTAAAAGTCTTTGTTTAAAAAAAGACTCCATAAAACTCTATGATATATTAAATACTCATTAAAATTAATGAGAATGTTTTTATTCTTACCTGTGAAATTTTTTTAATGCATGGCTTAGATAGGAAAATTTTAGTCTTGCAAGTGTTCTGTAAGTGTTAAGAAGTCTGGAGGGACCATATGAGGGAAAGTGAGAATGTGTAGAGCTGTGTGAAAAAAAAAAATTGTTAAGAAGATGATGGGTAAAAAGAGAAAAGATGTAACAGTTTTTCTGCTTCTGCCTTCTACCACAGTCTTCTCTGATGTTCTCAAGTGAAACACTCTTCTGAAAGTTAAACAAAATCAATATTTTCCTTCATGTCAAATACATAAAAACATATTTTGAAAAGTAGAATTTTCTAATTATCTGTTTGTGATGGTAGAAGTGATCAATATTTATGTAGGGGCAAGGAATAATTTATTCCAATCCAAGTTTTCAAGCAAACAATTTTCTTTTAAAAAAATCATGCTATATATAAAAATTCTCATTCTTTCAGTCCTCTTTTCCAGACCTAATGAAAAGAGGGAAAAAGAAAACTTCTATCAAATTGTTAACTATGGAGAAAGCTAACTTGAGCACTCCCAACAAAGAAATAAAGTGAATACCATTATCTGAAAAATGAGGAGTAAATGAGTGTCAGTTTTGAATATGAATTTCCAGACATTGTCATTGAATCCTGATAGTAAATGATTTTATCATAATATTTCAAACAGGGTAGAAGCACTCTTGAATTCTTTTCAGAAGTCCTTCACTTATACTCCTGAGATTGTTCAATATCTAACTAACTAGAAATTCAATGGCCACTCAGACAACTTCTTCCCTTGAGAATAACCAACCACCAATGTTTTTGAATTATTTCCTTTTTCAAAGAAATATACCACCCAGAGAGACAAGGCAATCCCCACAAGAAGGATTTCATATCTGTTTATATGTGCTGACTTTTTATTAGATAAGTATTTATCACATGCTAGCACTACCCAAGAAATTATAGAAAAATCACAGGCAAGATATACATCTTAAAATCTACATAAAATTTACAAGATAACATCCAAAATAGTTCTATCTCAGACCATGATTTAAAAATAAAAACTAAATATGTAGTTATATCACTATGCAGAAGCATTAGAGTAGATACTTGTGACTTTCAGACACAGGTAAGACATGATTCTTACCTTTTAGAAGAGTAACTGGTTTTGTTAAAGAGAAGGATTAAATGACATAAGTCTTCAGGCAGCAGTGTTAAAGGAATCATGGGGTAAATCCATGACTAGATGCCAAGAGGATTGTACCAAAAAGTGCAATGTTCCCTCAAAGGCAGTGATCACTATAATTTGTGGAAAATTCTGGGAACTACTAAGCATATGTTAACACGGGTTGAAAATCTTTGCTTGATTTTTGTGTGTAGTTTGTCATACTGGGAAAGACCCAGAATTCAAATTAGCCCCCCTCTGGCATGAAATCAGCCTGTACCATCTAGAATCTCAGTTTTAGCATTAGTAAAATGAAAATGATAACACTTTCTGATTCAGTTGTCATGACATCAAGTCAAACAACAGAAACAAAGTGAATTTCAAATATAGCAATGATTTTTGTTACTAGCTATTATATTTATCATTACTATCGGATCTTAATTGTTCATTTTGGGTGTCCTCTCTCTTGGGAATCTGGCTATCCTAGACCCAAATCTCAATTCCCTGGCAGTACGGAATTGAGAATTCTCCTCATAATTGCCTTATGATTCTTTCTTTTTCTTCTCATTCTTATCAGTCTGGGCATGAGGTATATCTACTCTTCACCCTTTTAGATTTCAATTAAAACTCACGGTTTCTAAGCCGTGGACATGCCAAAAGATTGACCAAGGAATAAAAGAGCTACATTATCTCAATCTTCCAAAGTCCAAGGGTCTCTATCAAAATCCCTCCAAATAATCATGCAAGCTAAGTAAAAACAGCCAACAAGCTTACTAGAGTTTTGAGGTGAAACCCTTTGCATATTTTTTATCAGTCTATTCTATGTACACTGTACCCTGGTAGTTTTCAGAGGAGATTTTGCAAGTGGTTACAGTTGTTTCTTTTATGACCAGTCTCCCCTAAGGGAGTGCAAATGGAAGAATTTGTTCTCCAACCAAGGTCCTAAGCTGAATGGGATATGGAGAACTAGCTGAATAGATCTGAGGAAGAATATTTAGATCTCACCCTGAGATGCACATATAGTTCCCCATGTCTAGCCTGAAGTGTTAAATTACAACCTTACAGCTCCATTTTATTTCCTTAAAATGTAGTTGTCTCTTTTTGTCCTTTATCATTGTTTCATTAATGGCAAGACTGTAAGAATTGCCAAAAACCTGGTCTTCCTTAGTAGGCATTTTGTTACACTTTCACACCCATAAAATTATGTTCTAGCAAAGCCTGATTTATCCTATTGATATTCCATAGTAATCTCTGGTACAGTTTATTGAAAAAATCTCTCAAATGTGTACATGTGTGAGGAAGTCTTTTCTCTGAGTATATGTTCAGGAAGTGACAAAAAAAATCCCAGATATTCTAGCAAATTTAAAGTTTATCAAATATTAATCATTAAGTATTCTGTCACAGAAATAGACCCTACCTGGAAAACATAAAACTATGTGTGATATGTAGTCCCAAATATTAGTCCCAACAAATTATAAAGGTCTCTGCTTAATCCAGCTCCATTGTCTCCCATGCTGTCATTTTAATGGCATGTTTTAACAACTCAGACAAGGCATCTAAATCTCCAAAATGTCTCCAATTTCTGGAATCAGGTCTTAATTATTTTTGATCATTCTGGTCTTTAGGAAATTCTGTTTCACTATGTGAGGTACTAATAAAATAATAAAAGAATGAAAGCTCCCTATATATCAGAGATGATTCCATTTCACAAGTATTATCTCATTTAAACTTCCTATTACCCTTTGCAGTTATTTATTGGTACCATCTCTATTCCTCAAGTGATAAAACCAGGGAACAAAGCAGTTAAATAATTTTTTCAAGTGACAGAGTCACCAGAATTCATAGTCTCTCCTAGAGAAATACAATGAAGAATTATCAGAATTTGAAACTAATTACCTTGACTGAGTCCACTGAAGCATACATGCCATGATCCTTCTAAGACTCATTTATTATTATTAAACTGAGTGTCAACTGAGGTCAAGACAAACAACAGTTCCTAGCATCATCTTTGCATGTCTCTTTAAAAAAAAAAATTCTAGACTTTCAACTAGTAATAATGCAAAAAATTGACTATGCATAGATCTCTTTCGAAACATCCAGTTCAACAGGCTATTCCACAAAACTTATAGAACTGTAATTCAACATAAGCCCCACAATTTACCAAAGAGTTGCAGTAATACTCCCAGGAGCACCTTGTCACAGACATGGCAGTTCCATTACCTTGCATCTGACATTCATTAACTTGATCCTAATAGCAGTGATGTATTTCTGGTTCACTCTGGGATTTATCCAGTTTAACACTTCTGTGTATAAAGTATATTTCAGATGAGAATCAAGGTCTCCTATCTCAAATTCCCTAAAAACCCTAAAAACCTTAGTATCTGTATTTCTGTGATAGGTGAGTATTCACATGATAATTTCCCTGTGTTCCTTGATATGACAGTAAATTTTAAGCATCAACTTGACTGTGTGATGGGAAGTCCAAAAAGTTGGTGATGCATTACTTCTGGTTATATCTGGGAGGGCATTTCCAGGAGATATCAACATTTGATTCAGTAGACTGAGTAAAGAAGACACATGCTCACCAATATGAAGAGGCATCATCCAATTCCTTGAGGGTGTGAATAGAATGAAAAAGTGAAGGAGGGTGAATTATCTCCGTTTTATAGTTGAGGAATTCATCTTCTCCTGCCCTCATACATCAGAGTTCCTGGTTTCAAACTTTACAGGACTCACAAGAGTCTCCAGTTCTCAAGTCTTAGGCTTCAGATTAAGACATACACAAGTGCATTCCACATCACTACCACCTTCCACCTGCTAATTCTCAGGCTTTTAGACTTGTACAGAATTACAGGTTTCCCATACCATCTAAAAGTAAAGTGTTTCTATGAAACCTTTAATAAGCTGAAATGGAGTAAAGTGAAGAAGCAGCTGCTATTTGCAGGAGAAAAAAAAACCTGAATATTCCCAAACCCCCAAAAAAAAACTTACAAAAAACTCACCTGAAAGCATACTAACATATAGTAAAAGCAGGAATGATAAAACATACACTGACTATATTAATTAGGTCCCAAGAATGGAACTTGGCAGAGACACTCTTTCTACTTGGGGTGTTGCTGGCTCTAGAACAGCTGAATGCTAGTTTCATTTTTTGTGATTTTTGTCCTAAAAGTAAAATTCCCGTCCCAATTTCTTTTGGTTATCAAAAACAGGTGCAATAGTATTTCATAAAACAAAATGGCAAAAGAACATTCAAAAAGCAGGAGACACTTGTCTAAGAGTCTCTTTTATACTTTTCTGCACTCTTTTGTGTTGTGACTTTCCTAGTTTTCCTACTTCGAAACAGGAGCAGATCATGAGATGGGTGATATCTGGACCTCCGTAACCAGGCAAATTCCTATTGTGTGTATGTTCTATTATGCATACTTAACTGTTTCTCCATATATTTTACATATTACATGTATAATCTATTATAGTATGTGTAATATATATTACATGTATAACATATATTCAATGGAGAACTCCAAGCAGTATAGTTGGGATTATTTCCTAAAGCTTCAACAAGTGCATCTTTGTAACAATCACCTAGTTACCATAGCTCTGCCATAAATTAATTAGGTATAAATCCAGTCATTCACTGGTTTCCATGAAACATACCCATACACACACACA